>JAOYNC020004465.1:0-18110 GCA_025802115.2 Bertia moriformis
GCTGTTTCCGGTCGCGTGTCGCTAGAGTTGGTGGCCCGGGTATACTCGCCCGAGTCGGTCCGGGTCCGGGACACTACGAGGGATGAGGCGGGCCGGGGCCATGAGGCCACCCTGGCTCCGTCCGCGTCTCTGTCCTTGTCAGTGTCTGTGCCCCTGTCCCGGTCCTTGCCCTTGTCTCTGTCCCGGTCGCGGTCTGAGGTGCTGCTCAGCGCCGAGTCCGGCCGCCGCAGGTCCGACAGGACTGACGGCGGCCGGGAGCTGGACAGACTGCTCTGCCGGTTCTTCTTGATCCACTCGCGCAGCACCGAATGCCGCTTCAGGGCTGCGCTCTGCTGCGGCCCGGCCTTGTCTGCGAGCGGTGGCCCCGGCCTCTCCAGCGACAGCTTGCGCACCAGCCGGGCGGCCCGGCCGTCCCTCAGGGCCAGCCGGAGCGGCCGGCCGTCCTTCTGCTCGGCCTCGGCCGGGTCCGGGTCGGAGTCGACCTCCCACACGTCATCCCGGCTGCTGATCTCTCGTGGGAGCACGAGCCCCAGCTTGGCCTTCTCCGCCAGCGACATGTGGGTAAAGTGCCGGGCCAGCGGGTGCTGCACAAACTCGGTCTTGGACAAGTCGTCGGGGTAGGTGAGCAGGGCCGGCACCGTCAGGTCGGCCGCGAGCGCAGCCGCGTCGATCTTGGCCGGGGAGATCTCCCGGCCCGGCATGCCCTTGAGCAGGGCCGGCACCTGGTCGGGCTCGAGGACCAGGATGTGCTCGTCAAATGCGGTGAGCGGGCCGGTCTTCTTCTTGACGCCCAGCGCCTGGCCGAGCCGGCTGGAAACCGGCCGGTCCGCCGCCTGCTTTTTCTCATGCTGCTGCTGCTGCTGCTGCTGCTCTTTTACCGCCAGGATCTTGTGTGTGATCCTCGCTTTCAGCTCGGCGATCTCGGCCGCCGTCTTGCCGACTGCCGTGTCCGGCATTGTAGATTCCGGTCCGGTCATTTCGGCATGCGTGGTCTGTCTCTGGCTGTGGTGCTTTTTTTATATGCCGGGGTATATAAAAGAGACCGGCTGGAGTGGTGCGGTGGGGGCCGTCGGTGGTGCGTGGCCAGGGTGGGGCAGGTAGTGCAGGGGCGTAGTGTCGGTAGGGTGGGGCTGAGTTGGTGGCCGTGGGCTGTCGCTCATGCTGGGGCCTGGCTGGCATGCCCACCAGCCTGGCCAAGCCAAAAAGTGAATGGCCCAGACATGTGAAAAAGATCCGACGGCTTTCGAGGTGGAACCAAAACCCGACCCCTCCCCATTGTCCCCGGCCCTCGTCCCTGGCCCTCTGAAAAAAAAACTGAAAAAAAAAAGTCCAGGCTGAGCCCCTGCTCCCTGCCCCCTGCCCCCTGCCCTCTCCCAGCTTCCTGTGGCTGGACCATAAAGCTCCATTCTCTCTCTGCAGGGCCTTGGCTTTACTGCCACCGCCGCAGCAAGCACAAGCATCCAGTTTCTTTGTCGTCCTGCCTGTCCCTTGGCCAAGTAGACAAAAAAAAGTAGACAAAAACAAATACTGACCCATTTGCGCTTTCCGTCCACTCGTCTTTTTCTATTTACCACATCTGGCTGGCTGGCTATTTACCACATCTGGCTGGCTGGCTGGCCCCCTATCTGGCTGGCCCCTTGGCAAGTGGTCTGTATCTCTCCTCTCCATCCAACCTGCCAACCCATCCCCCTCCCCCCTCGCCACCCCTTCTTTTCTGGGAGTAAGTATATCACCCAAAATGCTCCTGAGCACTGCATGCCAGGGGGGAAGCCGGGCCAGCCGGGTGGTGCCGGCCGCCTGGACTCAGCAGCGACTAACACCTCCACGGCCACGGCCACCACCGCTACTACGGCCGCAATCAACGTCGCCATTATCGCCACTAAAGCAAGGCGCGGGTGCGAGCTCGAGAGTCGGACGCGCCGCCGCGGTTTCGTTTTCCGCATCGGCGCGGCAAAGCGCAGGTATGGCCTCTTGCTGCTTCCTCATTCTCATTCTCATCTCTCAAGATCAACCTGGTCTGGCCGCGGACAGGACAGGGGCGGTGTTAAAAAAAAAAAGAAAAAAAAAAAAAAAAAAAAAGGCGGGGCCACCAGTGGGGGGAGGGGGGCGATCTGCTTTCACATGTGACGCCACTGAGCCCATCTAGATTGTACCACCCAGAGGACGACGAGCCTGCAAGACGGGGTGTATATCTGCTCGTTGCTTTTTTGGTTGCATTTATATATAGTATACGGCTGCGCACGGTGCTGACCCGTCGCCGCGCCCCCAGTTCAAGACTGGATCGGCCAGCCGGACCCCGGCCAGCGGCAGCAACAGGACCCCCAGGACCACCAGGACCACCGGAAGCAGGACCACCACCAGCAGCGCAATGGCGCCGGCCTCGGCGCCCGGATGGTCGAGGCTGCCGCCACCACCTTGGCCTCCATCTTCGTCCTCGGCGCCGGCTTCGCCCTCGCCGGCTACGCCTACCACCGCTCGTACAAGCACCTGGTCCTGCGCAAGATGGAGCATGCGTTCGAGCCCGGCGACCCGGTCCTCGAGCTGGCCGCCCTCGGCCGCGGCCGGCCCCGGCCCCCCGCCACCGCCGAGGAGCAGGACCACTGGGTCGCCCGCGACGAGCAGCAGCGCATCGACGACATCGTCGCCGGCCGCGACGCCGGCCACTACCACCTGCTCGTCGGCGAGAAGGGCACCGGCAAGAGCAGCATGCTGATCGAGGCCATGCGCAAGATCGACGGCGCCGGCGTGGCCATGTTCGAGGCCCACCCCGACCTCGAGATCGTGCGGATCCGGCTCGGCCGCGCCCTCGACTTTGAGTTCCACGAGGACTACATCGGCGCCTACTTCAGTGAGCGCGGCCCGCGCGACACCACCGCCCTGCTCGACATTGAGCGCGCCCTCAACAAGCTGGAGAAGGTGGCGCTGCGGCACCGGCACCGCCGGCGCCGGCCTCTGGTCCTGATTGTCAACCAGACCCACCTGCTGCGCGACGACGACGACGGCCGCGACCTGCTGGCCCTGCTGCAGCAGCGCGCCGAGCAGTGGGCCGGCTCCGGCCTGGTCACCATGGTCTTCAGCAGCGACGACTACTGGGTCTGGGATCGGTTCCGCCAGCTGGCCACCCGGATGGAGGTCCACCCGGTCACGGACCTGCCCCGGGCCGCCGCCCTCGAGGCGCTGCGCCTGTACCGGCGCCGGTACTTTGCCGGCCGCGCGGACGAGGCCGAGCTGGAGGAGGTCTACCGCCGCGTCGGCGGTCGGATCGCCTTTCTGAACCGCGTCGCCAAGGCGGACGACATGCTCGACACGTGCGAACGCATCCAGGAGACCGAGAGGCGGTGGCTCCTCAGCAACTGCTGGGTGCTGGGCGAGGAGATGGACGACGACGTCATGGACCAGCAGAAGTGGGCGGTCAGTACTCCTTCAACATGGTCGTCACTGAAAACAGAAGAGAGAAAAAGAAAAAGAAGAAAAAAAGAAAAGAAAAAAAAAGAAAAAAAGAAAAAAAGAAAAAAAGAAAAGAAGAAAAACGAAAAAAACGAAAAACGTAAAAACGAAAAAAAAACTGCCCCAGCCGGCGACTGGCTGCCTGCCCGATCACCTACTGCCCGAGTGACTGACTGACTGACCGATTTGTTGCAGTCCGCCGCCCTGGTCCTGGCCCTCGCCCTGGTCGACCGGGAAAAGGAGATGGAGACGACATACGACTCCGAGACCGGCCACGTCCTGCCGTCGTTCCCGTTCCACGAGGCCCAGCAGGTCCAGACCCGGTGCGACTTCATCCGCCGGCTCGACTCGCTCAACCTGTTCGCCATCACGTCCGACTCGGAGGTGCGCGCCAGCTCTGTGCCCATGTACCGCGCCTTCCGCGACGTCTGCGCCCAGCCCGGTTTCCGCGACCACCTGCAGGCCACGCTGGACCGCATCTCGGCGATCGAGTCGCTGGGCCGCACGCGCGAGATCGTCGCCAAGGATCTCGTCCAGGGGGGCCGGTACCGGATCAGGCAGAGGTGGACCCCCGGATCTGTGGATGTGGAGAAGGTGTAGAAGATGGGAATATCGGCCTCAGCTTGAGGGGCCAGATTTTAGACCGCACCATGCCAGCACCACGCCGTGGCTCGAGGATAGCAATCATTTCATTGATGAAACAAAACTAGAATCGATCATGAAATTTGAAATCTCGTCCAACTATGAACCTGACGAACCACCCAGTCCCACCTGGGCAGGAGACGACGAGACGCGACACCCCCCCACCACCACCACCAGAACATCAGTATAGATAGATAGAGACATGCCCTCAACTGCTGCTGCCGCTCATCATTGAACCGGTCCTGCAACACTGGGAGCCGCTGCCATGCAGATAAACAATAAATCAGCCCCAATAGCGAGACACCCAAATGATCCGGTATCCCAGTCCTATCACACCATCATCCATCCTTCACCCTCCACCCACGCCCGGGCTACGATATGCGAGCCCGTCAAGCGCCAGCCCTTGGCGAGAGCAGAGCCGAGTAGAGCAGAGCTTCTGCGCCGCCTGGTCCCGCCCAATCCAGCCCCCCATGTCAATCGAGCCAGACAGCGCCATTCGGACTGAATGATATCTCAATTCCATCCAGTACCCAAAGAGCGACGGCAACACAAAACATGCTGGAAGAACAAGAGAATCAACATCAACTTAACCACCCCGACCCCCCCACCACATGCGGGTTGGCAGGACTAATGCCTGCTGCTACTTTTGCCATCGGGTGGAGTTTGTTTTTTGTTTTCTGTCAATTATCTGTCTCAGAGACAGACGGACAGACAGCCGCGGACTCCACCCACACACATACACACACACACACAATCGATATACGCAAGAGACAGGAACTCGAGCCATTTCCGATACATGATACGCCGCAACAAACTGGAAACAAATAGCCAACCAGCGAGCCAGCCAGCCGAGAACAACAATCACCCATCACCGGAGAAAAACAATCACCCGAGAACAGGCCAGCCAGACAGTCGGCCGGCCGGTCGGACAGACAGTCAGACAGCAAGACACACATGACCGATATCCGATATGTGTGCGCATCCGACAAGAAGCGATAAACCGCGACGAAACCAGACTGGACAGCAGCGGGGCATATAACAAGACAACAACAAAACTCGACCATCTCGAGGTGGGAGCGGTACAAGTAGTGGTGGCGTATGCATGTGTGGGGGTGCGTATGTGAGTGGCGTGGCGGGGAAATGGAGAGATGTAGAGGATATATATACGCTTGGAGAGTGAGAGGAAGTGAGCGGTAGAAAGACGAAAGAGAGGAAGAGAGACAGAGAGGGAGGGGCCGGAATGGAGAGCGAAAATCAGAAAACAGATGCCGTCACGCGCACAAAAAGTCAAGCTTCATCCGCCGGGCCACGCCCTGCCAGTCCCATACCGCCACCCAGTCCCCCTCCTCCATGAGGCCCCACACCTCGTCGAGCAGCTCCGTGACGCGGTCGCAGCTGCGCAGGCCCGTGTAGCCCTTGACGGACCGCACCGCGCCCGCGACCCGGACCCGCTGGGCTGGGTCGAACGCCGCGGTGCCGATCACGAGGCACGGGATCAGGAGCAGCGTCTGGGCCGGGTCCGACGGCTTGAACGACTCCAGGATCCCGAGGGACTCCTCGACCGCGTTGGTCACGCGCCGGTCGTGGTGGGCAGGCCGCCGGAACGGCGGCGGCGACGACGGCCGCGACGAGTCATCAATGGTATCATCGATATCGTCCGCGAGGGAGCGCGAGGAGGGGGGCGGCGGCACCGACGAGGACGTGGAGGGGCGGGTTGTGGTGGTGGCGCAGGTGATGGCCGGCGAGATGGGCGTGGCGGGGGGGAACGGCCGTTGCGCCGGTGCCGCCGCCGACGACGACGAATATGGAGGAGAGAGGGGGGAGGGAGAGGCCGGAGAGGAGGGGGCAGAGGAGGAGGAGGAGGAGGAAGAGCAGCGGCGGGATGATGCGGATGTTGCCGGCCGCGCAGTGGCCGAGAACGGCTTGGTGGCTGACGGGGTGTGCAGGGGGGTGGCGAGCGCGGCGGCCGTGCCGGGCGACAGCGGCCGTAACAAGGGGGTGGCGCCGGAGGCCGAGGCCGAGCCGGTGCCAGCGGCAGCAGCAGCAGCGCCGGCTTCAACCGAGGGAGACCGCGACGGAGACGGCGGCGAGGGCGGGTACACGGTGCGGAAGAGGTACACCCACATCACCTGCTGGTACAGCAGCCCGACCTTCTCGCGGCTGTCGCCCGCCGGCCAGCGCGGCCTCCACTCGCGGATCGCCGTGTCTATCTCGGCCGCGCGCCACAGGCACTTGTAGTCGATGGCCGGGTCGACGCCCCGGGCCATGTTGGACCGGATCGAGTTGCGCATCGTCGTGATCTGCGTAAGGCAATCAAACAGGCCGTCAAACACCCCGAGCAGGCGGGGCGGATGGCGTTGCTGCCGCTTCCGCTCCCGCTGCTGCCGCATCCGCTTCTCGTGGCCAGGAGTCGTCGCCGCCATCGCAGATGATGACGACGTCGTCGAGTTGAGGGCCGGCGGGGGCAGCAGGGGATGGTGGTGGCGGGGGTGGTACTGACCATTGTCAGCCTCGTTGCCGTCGTCGTCGTCGTCGTCGCCGCCGTCGTCCTCCTCCTCCTTCAGTCCCCCCTCGCTCTCCTGTCCGTCTCTCCCCTCCTCCTCCGCACGGAAGCTCTCCTCGACCACGGCCAGCCGGGGCTCCCCCATGTCCGGGTGCCAGATCAGCTCGTCGGCATAGATGTGGTAGCGGAAGAACTCGGAGATAAAGGTCAGGAAGGCCGGGTCCTCGGGCGGCGAGTGCCTGACCAGCTTCTGGTATGCGCGGAGGTGGACCCGGTGCTCCCCCCGGGGATTACCTTCGGCCCGGGTCTGGAGCAGGAGGCAGATCATCTGCCCGTACCGGGCCGAGAGCGCGGTCGAGTACTCGGCGTCGCCGCGGCCCAGCGGCCGCTCCATGCCGCGGTAGAGGTGGGCCAGGGCCTCCTCCTGGTGGTGGTCGGCCTGTCGCTGCAGCGCCTCCCGCGTCGTGGTCGGGTTCTCGCTCAGCACCTTGAGGCCGTACGGGGTCTCCAAGTCGATGTGGCGGCCGCTGACGGCCAGGATCGAGTGCATCAGGCCGCGATCGCGGTTTGCGAGCATCAGGACCATGTCCTTGAACGCGTTGCGGGCCTCGCCCTCGACGGTGAGCACGCCGCTGAGGTGGTGGAAATAGTGCCGCCAGAAGATCCAGTCCTCCGTCGTCTCGACCGCGTGGAAGAGCGGCTGGATCGTGATCGTCGGGAGACTCTCGCGCCGGCGCCGCTCCTCCTCGGCCCGCTCCTTGCCGCTCTTCCAGATCTGCTTCTCGTGGTAGCCTTCGCAGTAGACCGCGTTCTTCTCGCAGTTCATACCTGGGGCGGCAGTATGATCCAAAACACGTCAGCCTGTCTGTCTCGTCGCTTTTTATTCTTTCTTTCTTTTGCCAGTAGTGCCTGGCGCGCCCGAACCGCACTCAGCCCCCCTCAGATTGATCCGGATTGATGCAGATATACTCACATCTCGGCTTGGCCTCGTCACATTTCTTCTTCCTCCTGCGGCACGTGATGCAGCCCGTCTTGGACCTTCCCTTGGCCACCTTGCTCGCCGAGCTGACCACCGTGTTGAGCGGGTGCTTCCGAGGCCGCCCCCGCGGCCGCTTTACCTTGACAGGCGCCAAGAGCCCGCCGCCTCCTCCGGCGGCAGCATTGTTTGACGTAGCCGCCAGGCCGGCAGCGGCGGTATCCAGCGGCGGTGCCATCGGGGCGCTGAGATCCATCGGCAGTGCCTTGAGTTGATCCAGGATAAAGTCGTCGTCGAGGGGCTCCAGCTTGGTCACTGCCAGAACGTCATCCGAATCCGGCTCCCAATGCATGTCGACCTCACTGGCGGCGGCGGCGGCGGCGGCCGCCGCCGCTGCATCGTCGTCGTCGTCGTCGTCGCCTTCATCGTCATTGATATTGTGGTCGTTGTCGTCATCGTCGGCATCGACTGGCCCACCGCCGTATTCGGCCGCACTCCAGGAGCCCGTGTTGGTGGTGTTGCACGAGGAGCTCGAGGCTGAGTGGACCATGGGGGGGGCCGCGGACGAGGACGGCGGCGTCTCATCGATCACCATATCCATCAGGTCATCCGTACTGGCCGGAGAGAGCTGGCCGGTGTGGAGGATGGGCGCAAGTGGACTGGTATGGACTCGAGAGAGCACAGGAGGGTGGTGATGATCATGGTGGTGGTGGTGGCTGTGGTGGCTCTGGTGGTGGTGGCCGCCGCCGAACAGATGTTGTCCGTGATAGCCATGGAAGCTATGGGAATGCCGGTGATGAGGAATATGTTGGCTCTGATGCTGGCTCTGGCTCTGGTACTGATGCTGATACTGCTGGTGCTGTTGGTGCTGCTGGTCCTGATGATGCTGCTGGTGCTGCTG
This sequence comes from Bertia moriformis, assembly GCA_025802115.2. Classification (NCBI taxonomy): domain Eukaryota; kingdom Fungi; phylum Ascomycota; class Sordariomycetes; order Coronophorales; family Bertiaceae; genus Bertia; species Bertia moriformis. Next base: position 8,470 of record JAOYNC020004465.1, read on the forward strand.
CTGATGATGCTGATGTTGGTACGGCTGAGGCTGCGGTCGCTGGCTTACCCAGGAGGCCGGCATCGCTGCCATGGCGCTCCGCGGGGAAGACAACGACACGGACGAGCACGAATTTGGGAGGCTGGTGGAAAGAGCCAGGTGCGAGGAGCCGGGCCGCTGGCCGAGGTGGAAGTGATCCTCTGACGCGGACGACATGATGCTGTGATTATCGGACGAACCAACGTCTGCCTCGTCAGGGGCGAGGGGCACAGAGCAGTCCATGACTGAGCACTACGTTGCCTCGTTTAGTAGCAGGCCATGAATGTGCAGGGGAGCCCGGCGAAGGAGTGGGAGCAAGAGGGAGATACGAAGAGCAGACAAGGCGTGATGGGGGCAGCCCAACGAAAGGGGGTGGACGGAGGGAGGGGCGAGGAGGAGAATGGGGAGGAGGAGGAGAATGAGGAGGAGGAGGGAGGTGCCGGTGCCGGGAGGCGGGAAGATCGGGCCAGGCCGGTTTTATTGCTTCGTTTCTGCTTTTTTTCTTGTCAAAAGAGAATCGAGAGGAGGACCAAACGGCTCCCCCCCCCTCTCTCTTCCCACACGGCACCGACTCGAGAGGTGCCGTGGTTGGTTGGGTCGATCAGAAATGGGCCTGTGCCCCCCTCTCTTCCTTTCTCCGCCACGAGGCCGGGGAGCCAGTCGCGACCGTGCAGGCGGGGCTGATCGATCGCGCGCTCGGGTAGTCGAGGTTTGAGGACCAGATGGCCAAGGCGTGAGCGGTCCGGGGATGGGGATTGGCGCGACTGTCAAGAAGGCTTTTGAGGGCTTTTGAGGAGCCGAGATGAGGAGGGAGAGGGAGAAGGAAGAGAGAAGGAGGGAGGGAGAGGGGGAGGCAGAGGTCGGCGGGGAGCGGAGTGGAGGGGCGGATAGTCGACGATCGGACGCGGTTACGGTAGCAGGAGCCAGCTGGAGGTCCGGCCGAAAGGACAGGTGTGGCGGCGGCGGCAGCAGCAGCAGCAAGAAAAAGGCAACAGAGCGAACCGATATGCAGGATGGTGATCTGGCCGAGGTGGGTCGCGAGGGCAGCAGCAGGCAGGGTCGCGGTGATGTGCGGAAGGTGCGCTCCTTTTGTGCTCTTTCCTCGGGCCGGGCGAGATGGGGCGACGAGGGGCGGGCGGGGGCGAGGGTGGCCGGGTCGGTGGTCTTATTTGGGATGCGACCTCTCATCAGGAAAGCACACCGCGCAGTGGATGGAGGCCAGCAGCTAGCCATCTAGCCTCTCTCTCTCTCTCTTCCTCTTCCCGTCCACTCGCGAATGCCCCCCTCCTCCTCATCACCATGCCATCATCCCCACCCCACTCCCACCACCCCTCTGCCACAACCCCGGCATCAGGCAGAGCAGGGGGTGGGAGATACGGCCAGAGCAGGAGCAGGCCGAGCAGGGAAGTGAAGACGGAAGGGGCTCACGGGAGCGAGAGGGGAGGAAAAGAGAGAGAGATGGCCGGCATGGGGCAGCCGAGGTGAGACAGCCAAGTCCCTCTCTGCCGTCCGTCTTGCATCTCGCACCCCACATTCTCCTTGCCCTCCCCCACCTCACCCAGCCCCCCGGTCGCCCTCCCCGGGGTCCCGGCATGATGAGGGTGACGACCAGGACAGGGGTACCTCGGCGGAATTGGAAGTGGGTGGGGGGGGGGGTTTGCTTGAGCCATGGGGAGGCTGGCTTTTTTTTCTGCCTTTGGTACTTGGGCCAGCCGGAGGACAAAAGAACCAGGACGAGAATACAGACTGACGGACTCGAGCAGGAAGCGGGGACCAGTGAAGGGAGTAGGTTGTGGTGGTGGTGATGGAGGAGGTGGTGATGATGGAGGAGGTGGTGGTGGTGATAATTAATCGACAGCGGGCGACAGCAGGCGACGGGCAGTGGACATCTGGTGGTCCGAGCGCCCAATTCTCTCTCTGGTGGGGGAAGGGGTGTGATGAGGTGACGAGGATGCAGCCGACCAGGGTGGCCGAAGGAAGGAGGGGAGGAGTGAAAGAGGGGGCGTGGGATTAGTGGCGCGCGAATCTGCCCCCTCCCTGGAAGGAAGCAAGTACCCTGCGGTGCTCCACCGCCTCGGCGAGCGAAGCGGAAAGGGCCCGGAAAGGAAGAGAAAAAAGAAAAAAGGAAGAGAGCGTGCTCGGTTTCTGCCGTTTGGACTTGGGATGAGCCGGGATGAGGCACTGGCAGCTTGCAGATTGGCCCCTCTTGATTGGCCGGGATCTAACCGAACCTCCTCACTCATCCCTCATCCCTCATTTTGGCCAATATCAAACTGTTATCGGCCACCGGCGACCGGCGACCACGTCGGCCCCCCGGCATATCACATCTCACACTTGAGGAAACCAGGCGGGCGGGCAGGCAGCAGCAGCAGCAGCAGCAGCAGCAGCCCCCCTCGGCTATCCGATCCTCCCCTCCCCTCCCCTTCCCCCCCTATTTCCGCCGAAACAACCCCGCCCGGGTGGGCACTCCCAAAAGACGCAGGATGAGGTGAGGGAGGGGGAGAGCGTGGGGGGGCCGCACGCTCTCCCCGGAGGCGACAGCGCGTGGTGTGCGTGTGTGCGTGCGGCCAAGGCCAAATCTGGCCTGACCCGCGAGGGTAATCTGTAGATCTCGTGCTGGGGGCGAGGGAGACGGGATGCGAGAGGCACTTCCGGGCCGGCGACCGCCGACCAGCCCAGGCCGCAGACTGGTTCGTCAATCCGGCCCCAAGGTGAGGGCGAGCGCGCCCCCCCTCTTCCCCCCAACTTGCCAGCATGGCAGAAGCAGCAGCATGCATCTGGCCGGCCTTGGTCCATTCCCATCTGAGATTGCTTCTCCGTCCTGCTGCTGGTACTGCTGGTGCTGCCGGTGCTGCCGGTGTTGGCTGTTGCTGCGCGCAGCCGTCAGCGCCCCTCGGGCCGGACACAATTCGGCCGCTTCTCCAACTGCGGGCCCTCTCGCCGCCGCCCCCCCCCCCCCGCACCGAGTCGATTTTATTCATGTCTTTCTGTCGTTCGGTTGGTCCTTTCGTCGCCACCACCACCACCACTGCCACCACCACCACCACGGCCGCCACCGCCGCATCGGCCCATCCCCCCGCCAACCGCAACGACCGCAATTGTTGGCCGGATCCAGGCCCGGCATGTTTCTCGACCGAGTCGGGTCGAGTAGAATGGGAGCCAAGAAGAAGCAGCAGGAAAAAACAGATGGAAAAACGATGCGGATGAATGGGCGCGGCCGGCTGCCCTGCTTCTTCGTCGACGTGCGTGTTGTTGGACGTGTTGGATGCCCAATACGGCAGCGCCATGGGTGCGGGAGCGCCCGACCTAGCATGCTAGCATACACCCCCCGCGCGCTCAGTCTATCATCTCGATTGGCCGTCATTGGCGGCGTGTGCCGGCCGCCGGTGCGTTGTCAAATCTGGCCTGGGTTTCCTTTCTTGTTTCCCTCCTTCGAGACCCATCCCCTCTCGAACGGCTCCAACTCGCTCCCGTACCGCTCCGGGGCGACTGCTGCTGCTCTCGTGCCTGCTGCTGCGCGCGTCGAGGCCCTCGCTGGCCAGCGGCTCGGGCCAGGACCGGGGCCGGGCCTGTGGCATGCGATGCGACACGGTGCCTTTTACTCATTGCCATGCTGTCCCATGCCGTGCCGTGCCGTGCCATGTCTCATCGCGGTTCTCTCCCCAACAGAGAAAAACAGACATGGGCTCACTATGATATCATGGCCGGGGATTGAGGGCTTCCTTGCCCCTCCGCTCCGCTCGGCCTTTTATGGTCTACACATGCATACGCGCATCTATAGACCATAAAAGGCCGAGCAGGGTGGATCAGGAGCCAGATGGGAGGGGGGGGAAAGGAGAGGGAGGAAAAGGAGAGAGTGCCCCCCGCTTTCTTCACGCAGATACCCTATTCGGGAGCATGCTTGACATGCGCATTCGGAAGCGCAGGCAAGCAATCCCATGGGTCGGAGAGGCACTGGTTTTGCGGCGGGGCCGATTCCAAGCCCGAAGCCTCACCTTGGATCAGTCGATCCTGGGCCCGAGGGGAGGATTTCATCCTGGGCCTGAGGGGGTGGGTCTGAGCGGTGATCCATCCTCGGCCTGAGGGGACATTTATCCTGGGCCTAATTGGGGATGCCGAGAGGGAGGGAGGGGACGTGAGGTGCGGCCATCGTGCTTCCTTCTGCATCGACCGGCGCCGGGCGCCATCTCACCTCACCGCGCACAAGTTGGGTGTGCTGGCCAGCAGCAGAAGCAGTAGCAGCAGGAGCATCAGCAGCGGAAGCGTCCTAATTCGTGGACGGGTCGTCCCCTCTCCCTCTTGGGCAGATTAGGAATCAGCGAGAGGAGGGGCCAACCGTCTCTGGCTGCAGACTGGATGGCAGAATAACGGATGACACGGCTGGGGCATGTCACACCACATCTGGCGTGACGCCGCCGCCGCTGCTGCTAGTCCTGCTGCTACTAGATTCGTTGGCCTTCGAGATGCCTTCCATTCTGGGCCTTGTCCGGATTCCTCCAGCCGAGAGGGCGCCATGTTCTGCATGTTGCTATTCTTCTGCATCTTGCTTTCCTTCCGCATTCTTCTTGTTTCTGCATGCTTTTGATTCGGCATTTATCGGACCTTGTTTTCGGTTCCTGTCGGTCGGTCCGACAGCTGTCAGCGATTTGGAAGGAGACGAGAAATAGAGAAATAGAGAGAGCCAGGGCAGGAGGGGGCACTCCGTTCACATGCCGGCCAGTCGGTCAGAGTCGTCAGCCTGCTGGCTTGCCGCCTGCCAGAGCGCCATGCCCATTTCAGCATCGATATACACAACCTCTTGTGTGGCTATTACTGGAATACCGGGCCGGCCAAGGTGGGGGGCAGGATGGAATATAATTGTTATCCGACTTGGTCTTATTTCCGGTTTCCGACAGGATATTCCCCGTTCTCGTCCTGTTTTAGTTCATTGTCGCTGCCCGTCTCCGGCCTGGTCTCATATGGCGCCCGCGGCGCAGAGGGCCAGTTGACTGGGGCGAGGCCCGGGGGGACCGGGGGGGCCGGGGGGGTCGGGGCCCCGCCCGTGCCCGTGTGCGACTGAAGAACATGGTGTGCGGGCGGTGGCGGCGGCGGCGGTCGATCGGCCTCTTCGGGGGGGGGGCTTTGCCTCCTTCCCTGGCTTGAGAGGAGGACAGGGGGAGCGGTCTGTAGTCCATTTTCAGACCAGCCATTTTTATTGTATTTTCCCTTTCTTGCTTTTTCCATCGTAGCGGAGGAGGGGCCGCTAGCGAGGATCAGGGATGCCATGTCGGCCGGCCAGCTATATTTGGCCCCGATGCGGCAGGAGAGGCTAAGCAACTCGCCTCTCCTCTCCATCACGCGGACCATGATGAAGGAAGGGGGATGGGGAGCGGGGGAGCGGGGGAGGAGGGGGGCTTGCGAGTGCGTATCGCGCAAGCAACCTCCGCGGAGGATCCGGCTGCAGGGAGAGAGACATGGGGGTCTCTCTCTCCCCGCTCGGGGTTGAAAGCGCGGCCTTTTGTTCCCGCAAGACTCGAACTCGGACCTGTCGGCCGAGGATGGCGGGCTACAAAGGGGCCATGTACTCAACCGGGGTGCCGCTGGCCGCTAGCAGACAAAAACAACAACAACGAATAACACGCGAGGTCGGTCAGCATGAGAAGAGAGGTGGGCCCGGCTGGCAATGTCTCTCCTCAGCTGGGCGCGCGCGCCCAGCTCGGCCTCATTCTCATCTCCGATGGGCACGCGACGGGAGCGAAGGAAAGGGGGGGGGGTGAAGGTGAGCGAGGGGCGGAAGTGAGAGGAAAGGGAGGGAGGAGGCTGTGGGGGGTTCGTGTGTCAGAGCCAGAGCGTGCGCAGCAGCTGCGGGCGCAGTGGAACGTGATGATGGCCTGACTGGTGCAGCAGCCGTGGTCGAGGATCGCGAACGAACGAACGAACGAACCGGGCAGCCGCCACGGGCCTGCGTTCAGCCGGGAGCGAGCAGGCGAGCAGGCGAACAGTCATCAGTCACTCAATCCATCACTCAGTCACATCCCTACGCTCATCCCCGTCGCCGCCATCGCCATGGCTTGCATCGCGTCAGTTGATTTCATCATCTCGCCTGGTGCCCCCCCCGTGGCTGCTCTTTCTTCCCCCCCCATCCGACTCGAGTGGGATTTTCCCATGCGCTCTGCCAGCCAACCCACCCTCGCGTGACCCCCACACCTCTAATTCGAACGGATCATCTCCCCGCCGCCGCCGCCGCCGCTCCTCATCGACCTCTGCCCCCTGCCCCCCCGTACCGTACCCCTTCCTCTCGTTCCCTGGCCCGCGCCTCGGCTGCTCGCCTCTCTGCTAGGCTTTCCCGCCGCCAATGGCTGCGTTGGAGGGGGGTCGGGGGATCGAAGTTGGGGGGCTCAAGGTGGCAGGCAGACACAAGACCCAATGTCACATCGACGACAGGGCCAGCCCACGGACCACAATGCGGACTACGCACCACCGCACATGGCGCGCACGGGCCCGCAAGCCCTTGGATGAGGGAAAAGAGGACAGGCCAGGCAGGACAGACACAGACAGACGGGCAGAACAGACAGACAGACAGACAGACACAGCGGTCCGAACGAAGCACATGGGAAAAAAAACCACCCATGTTTTCCCTGTCAGCAGTAGCAGTCTTTCGCACTCGCACTCGCACTCGCCGCTGCAGCTGCAGCTGCAATTGCAACACACAGTCTCATGCCGTCATGATCCATGATTCCGCGCATGCGCGCACATGGTAGCCTCGGCTCGGGGCCGGCGCAGCGCCGACGTGCCGTGTCGTGGTGTACGGGCGCGCGTGGGTGTGGGCGGGCGGTCTGGCCCAGGCCGCGCTCTTCCGGCTCCGGCCATCCGGGACCCAGGTCAAGCCAGGTCAAGCTCGGATTTGAGATGAAATGAGAGAGCAGCGACGGGGGAAAACAACAACAGCAGCAGCAGCAGCAGCAGCAACAGCTAGAACAACAACAACGACAAAAGAGCAGCAGCGGGCGGCGGGCGGCGGCGGAGGCGGCCAGCGGGCAGCTCTTGCTGGGCCGTGGGATCCTCCCGTCCCATCCCATGCCATCCCATCAGCGCCCCCCACAGACCCCCCGGCCGAACAAGGATACCTACTTGTGACGCCATGGCGGCATTGGTCTCCATGGTGGGCCGGCCGTGCTCGCTCGCTCGCCCCTCCGGCGCCGCTGATGCTGCTGCTGCCCAGGAGAGGCGGAATTATCCCATCACGGGGACAGGCAGGGGGAAGGGTATGTCCAGCTGTCGGCCAACCCAATAATTACTAGGTCCAGACCAGCAGAGATCTGCTCTGCGCTGCGCTAGCACGCGCTACCCCCCCCTTTTCTCCCAGCCTGCTCCCGCGACGGGGGGGCAAGGGAGCTTGATAAGAAAGGGCATGCCGAGGCGGGCGCACTGGCGCGTGCCCGCGCGCGCGCGCGAGAGAGTCGGGCGAAGCGCTCCTCTTTCCTCCCCTCGGGAGGTGTCCCCGGCGGCGGCGGGCAAGAAAGATGGCGCCGTTTCCAGCACGCCGCCACCCCCTCCTCCCGCAGCTTCAACTCCCCCCTCCCCCGCTAGGTCTGAGCTCCGGCGATGATATGAGACCGTGGGCTGGATGATGATGATGGCTATTATCAGGGAGCAATCTAACTCGAGGAATGGAAACGTGTTTTAATGATCAGTCCTCGCCGCAGAAGCGAAACCGAATCTTGGCCGAGATAAGATCAGCGGAGCTGGGTCGGTCGGGGGAGAGGGGGGGAGGTCAAGGGGCCAAGGGCCAAGGAATGCATGATGCATGCGTGCATACGAGTCGCTGGCAGGCAGCATATCGTCGAACCGACCGTGTCTCAGCCCCGGCCAGGCGGACAGAAAGACAGATGGACCGGCGCACGCTAATGGACACGGGAAGGAAGAGGTGGTCACCGGGATGGAAAAGTGGCGCGCGGGCGGACGGACGGACGAACATGGAGCTGGCTGGCTGGTTGGCTGGTTGGATGGCTGGCTGGAGGGCTGGCTGGCTGGCTGGTTGGATGGCTGGCTGGCTGGCTGGCTGGCTGCCGTCCGTCACTGTGCTTCGCGCTTCGCGCTCCGTGCTTCGTGCTTCGCTAGCCAGCTTTGCAGCTCAGTGTAACGTCGGCCCCCTTCTACCCCTGGTCGAGCTGCACGAGAGCTCGGTCAGTTTATTTATTCCTGTCCATATTGCCACATCCCAGCCCTTAATCTGGGCCCGCACCCGGACCCGCACGAGCACCCGCGCACCCGCATCCGCACCTGCACCTGCGCACAGTTGCGTTCGTCCGTGGTCGGGCGGGCGGTCCCCACCCTCATCTTGATCCCTCCCCCTCTTCGCCCCCCCCCACATCGTGATCTTCCTTCTCTTCACCGAGCCTGCCCCCCCCTCCATCAGGAAGATACGACGAATCGCGGGCTCGAGACGAGCCCAGAGCCCAGAGCCGGGGATGAGACGGCTGGGAGGAGAGAGGTGCAGGTGGAGTTGGATACAACAAGCTCCTGCAGGGCCGGCCGGGCGACGGCCGTGCAGTGCTCCATGCACTCCCCACCCCCCTCCATTCCATCCGGCAGCGCCGCGAAGGCCCGACACCGCTTGGCTGTTTCTCCCCCCCCTCTTTCCGACCGCCAGCTACCGCCACACTCTGCCGGCCCTTGACCTCGGCAGCCTCGGCTGGGGGGAGAGTTGCTGCTGGTCTTGATCTCGGCTTTGTTGCCGGGACACGAGTCGAAGAAGTGGTGTGTACAGAGAGACAGGCAAGCAGACAGGCAGGCCAGGTTTTGTCCGCAACAAGTGACTATGTATTGTCGACTGTCGTCGGCGATGCGCCCCCCACCAGCGGGCCAGGCCAATCAGCAGCAGCAGTGATGGACCAGTCCTCGACAGGGATATCGCTGCTTCGGCCCGTCCAGGTGATGCCGGCTAGCTGGCCTTGGTACGGTCTGGTGTTGAGTTTTTCTATGTTTTATCGGCTGCCGCGATGACCCCGGCGAAGAGCGGTCTGTGTGGTGTGTGGTGAGTAGAGTTGGGCTGGGATCTGGTTCCCGTGAGCGTACAAGGACGCTAGACGACCGCTTCCCTCCTCCCTAGCGATGCCAGTGTGTACTGTGCCTCTTTTGCGGAGAAGAAGGAAGAAGAGCAAAAAATATAAAAAAAACCACAAAAACAAATCCCTTCCCCGCGACCAGGACCAGGGGCCGGGGAGGATGGAGTTCTGGCGGCGCAGAGTGGAGGTGCGTGGTGCAAGAGGGTCCACCCCTCCTCGCGTCGATCCCGGAGAGGGGGCGACCTGCCGACGGTCGGACCATGGGAGCGGTGGGGAAAGAGGGAAGAGGAGAGAGGAAAGAGGGAAGAGGAGAGAGGAAAGAGGAAAGAGGAAAGAGGAAAGAGGAAAGAAGGAAGAGACAGGGCTGGAGCAACGCTAATACCTCGGCACGCGACACCGGAGCATCGGCCATCGGCCTGGGGGAGCCGTGTGACCTGCGGTGGTCTCGTACTCGTCCCTGTTGCCGCGTATGTGGCGTATCAAGCGAGCGAATAGAGGGGAGCGTTCTCGCATTCTACTTTCAAACTGCCCAATCTGCGACGCGGGGCGGCCGGGGGAGGAGAGGAGAAGAGGAGG
>JAOYNC020004647.1:0-17422 GCA_025802115.2 Bertia moriformis
CGGCCCAGCAGCTCTCAGGCCCGAGATCCAGACAAGATGCACGCGAGACCTGACGCAGCAATCTGGACCACATGCCCGGCCTTGGCCCCGGCGCGCTGCTTCTTCCGTGCGGCGGCGGCGGCCTCGCGTCGAGCCTCGGCCTCGCCAGGGGGTGGTCTCCGATATTCGATTCCGAAAGAGCTGGCAGAGCAGCAGCAGGGAAGCAGCAGCAGCGGCAGCGACGGGCGCGGGCGGACGCGGGCGCAGTGTCAGTAGGGTTGTGAAGCTCATGGGTGAGGCGGGACACAGGACGCCGAGTGGTGGGCAGACATTCCAACTATCGTCGGAAGGGATCTCGAGGTCAATCTGGGGGCCGATCAGACCATACTTCTCGTTCCCTCCCTCGTAGGTGAACTCGAACCCTGACCACACAGACCGCCATCCCAGGCGCCGTGCCGGTCCTTCCGTGTCCATTCCAGCATCTATCTATCCCCCATAATTTACTCCCTGATCCCCTATCCTTCGCTGCCCCCTATACCCTCTGCAGCCCAGTCGACAGTCAAACATTATGAACCCGAACCTCATCGCGTCGGTCCATCATCGTAGAGAGAGGCTGCATCCGGGCCTGAGCCCCATGACAAGCCGAGGTATCCGAATCCGGTCGAGCTGGCATCGGAGCAGATCGGTGAAGCGCATACCTCTACAGGGGGATGTCCTTACATTTTTCGATACCTCGGCGGGCTCCCCTTCCCATATTTTCCGGTAGGATATGTAGGGATCCACCCACGGATCCACCGGGGGTTCCATCACATGGTCGCAGGAGGAGGTCTGCCATTCCACGCAACACTTGGCAAGATTGCAGGGACTGGCCGTCTGCTGCTGGAGACAGGGAGGTGGCGGTCCAGGCTGACGGCAACCGAGAGAGCAAAGGTCAAGAAGATTGACAGGGCGGCCAGAGCTGATTCTGACTCGGGACATGAGCAAAGAGGTCGTTTCCAGCGCCTTGTAGCACAGTGTAGCCGCAGGGTAGGGTGATTTGCAAACTTTGTAAAGGAGCAGCCAGATAGACCTATGGCAAGCGATGGAAGCAGAGTTGTCACATTACGGGGAGACCTGGGACAAGCCATGGAAGCAGGATTGATTCACATCTCGCAAGTGTGTCACATCTCGCAAGTAAGTCACATCTCGCAAGTGAGTCACATCTCGCAAGTGAGTCATCATACCGAGCCTATATATGATTTCTTTTCTTCTCGAAAAAATTCAGAGCATCCATCTCCAGTATCCATTTCCAGAGCATCCATTTCCAGAGCATCCATCTCCAGTAACCATGTCCAGGGCATCCATGTCCAGAGCATCCATCTCGGAGCATCAATTTCCAGAGCACTCATCTCCACAGCATCCATCTCCAGAGCATCCATTTCCATAGCATCCATCTCCAGAGTATCCATTTCCACAGCATCAATCTCCAATATCCGTTTCCAGATCATCCATCTCCAGAGCATCCATCTCCAGAGCATCCATTTCCAGAGTATCCATTTCCAGAGCATCAATCTCCAGTATCCGTTTCCAGAGCATCCATCTCCAGTATCCATCTCCGGTGTCCATCTCCAGAATATCCATCTCCATAGCCACTCCTTGTTCTGCTCTGTTGGGTGCCCCGACCCAACATGAATGGCGCGCGCGCGTCCTTGGGCCGTTGGGAGGGAGCAAGGCGCGGGGCAAGTGGGAGATGATGCAGGGACGGCTACCCAGCGCAGCCCATCCGAGGACGAAGACGACACGTACATGTAGGTCTGAGCCGGCGCGCCGCCCTCTCTCTCGCTGGAGGTTCCCTACTTACGACTGACGGCCCAGTTTGTCGCCCCGGCCGAGTCGAAGAACAAGGCAGAGCGGCATTTCGGGCAAACCGAATACGAATGACGAATGACCCAAGCCCGAGTAACCAAAGATTGAATGACCGAGCCCAGGGAGACTGAATGACCGAGCCCAGGGAGACTGAATGACCGAACCCAGCAAGACCAAGTGTCCCCTCTCCCTTTTCCGTATCGAAGAAATATCTCCTCAGCGACCGGAGGAGATGGAGCTGGCCTACAAGGCCACCCTCATGCATCAGATCTTCACAACCCAGGATCTCGACTTGATGGGCGACAAACTCCTGACCCAGCACATAGCCATGGCCAGAAACTGCTGCAGCTGGGACGAGGGCAAGAGGGACCATGAAGGCCATGCCGGATGGAGCGCGCACATTTGTGGCTCACTTCCTGGTCCACATCCGGGGCGGCGACCAAAGCCCGAATGACCGAATACCCCCTCTCCCATTTTCCTTATCGAAGAAATATCTCCTCAGCGACCGGAAGAGATGGAGCTGGCCTACAAGGCCACCCTCATGCATCAGATCTTCACAACCCAGGACCTCGACTTGATGGGCGACAAACTCCTGACCCAGCACATCGCCGTGGCCAGCCACTTCTGCCGCGAGTATGAGGGCGAGGGCGACAAGGTGAAGGCGATGACGGATGGAGCCACGTTTGTGGCTCACTTCCTGGTCTGCATCTGGGGCGACGCACGCCGGCAGGCGATGCAGATGTGTGAGGAGACCCGGCGTGAGGTGCATATGGAGCTGCGAGGATCGAAGCGATCCGGAATCGGCAACCACCACACCACCACCACCTCCTCCACAACCTCCACCACCAATCACCGAAGAATATTTGAATTTTACCGAAAGTCCTGTTTTAATGTCCGGTCGATTTTGAGTCCCAACAATAAAGGACCGCTCTCTCCTGTTGTGAATCCTGCGATTCAATCAAGACCTGGTGACCAGGCGGTGGAACCATAGTTACCTCGATCTTCAAGATATCATCGCGTCTGAGTATGATTTCGTTTATCATTTATAACCTCCAAAAACTTCACCGGGAAATGCAGATTTAGTGAAGATCATCCTGCACGGACAGGCCATGTATCAACCATAGTTACCTCGATCTTCAAGATGTCATCGCGTGCAAGTATATCTCGTTTATCGTTTATAACCTCTGACAACCTTGGCAGAAAAGGCAGATTTAGGGCTGGTCACCCTGACGCACGTTTTTCATGTCCAGCGGCCAGCCCGCGTTCCATGATCAAGGGAGGGGGGCAAAAGCGGCCTTGAGGCAACCAAGATGAGATATGGAGGAGAGCAAGAGGAGTGACCTCCACGGCGACAATATTCAACCCGACTTCCATTATGCTACTACCAGAGAATACGGGTCATCAGGGATTCGGTCGAGGTTCGACTCAATCAAAAAGAAGGCGGCCGCCCTGTCAAAGCATAAAAAGGGCGGCCGATTCCCGGAGTTACCCAAGACCCCAGCCATAGCTGCGCTCGAGAACTGCGCCTGCCGGGGAATCCCCTTTAACCTAGCCGCCCGCCTCTTCTTCTTGCTCAATGTATACTACCTCGACGAAGATGTCGATTTCAGGCTAGTGCGCTGCTATCTATCCAGCGGGACCGGCGCCAGGAGGCCGGGGTCACCACCGCCACCGCTACCGAGTAGCCAGCCAAAGGCGATCTAGATATATACGACGGCCGTGTCCTATGGCCGTCCATGTAGGGCCGGAACCCATCAATGACTTACGCCGAGAGGATGTTTGCCCCTGCCGGCACGAACCCGCCCCGGGGCTGCTTCAACGGATGAACCAGGACCGCCGGCCCGGGAGCTGGCTGTCCCAATCAGGCAGTCGTGTCCAAAGATATCTCGTTTATCCTTTATAACCTTTGAAATAAATACTAGGAAAGGCAGACGAGGTGAGCTTGTCACGGCTCTAGCGGCCCCGGCAGCGGATGTCAGGACGGCACCCCGAGCAGTGAGTATCAGGACCGCGCCTGATACTCGTACAGGCGCCATATATAGCGGATCTCATTTATCCTTTATAACTTTTGCAACAAATACCAGGAAAGGCAGACGAGGTCAGCGCGCCGGAGCACGACCCTGGCAGCCCCGGCAGCGAGTATCGGGACGGCATCCAGAGCACGGAGTATCAGGACCGCGCCCGATGATTCTGCAGGCGCCATATGTGGCGGATATCTCAATTATCCTTCGATACTGCCGAATCAACATTACCGTGAGCAACTCAGCCCGGCAGCACGACGGACAGCGAGACGGGGGCCATATAACCTCTATAACAACTTCACTAGGAAAGGCAAACGAGGTCAGCTCGCCAGCGCACGGCCCTGGAGGCCCTGGCGGCACCGGCCGCGAGTATCGGGACGGCGCCCCGAGCAAGGACTACCAGGACCGCGCCCGATCATTCTGCAGGCTCCGTATGTGGCGGACAGCCCGCGTTCTGTCATCAAAGGAGGAGGGCCAAAGCGGGTCCCAAATAAGCCTCAAGATCACCTCAACAACGACGATGCGGAAGCCGACTTCCATTATGCTGGTTATGACGACTGTCATACTTACTACCTTTTAACCTGAAGTACTAGTCTAGTACGACTGAGATGTCTGATTGGCCAAGGGCCGCCACCTCCGCCCAGCCCGCCGGACGGCTGCTGCCGCTGCGACGTCATGGTGGGCGACGACCCCATGTCGAACAGCCCCATCGTGTCGGCCACTGACGGTGCCATGGCCGCTCGCACGGTCACCCGGGCGGCCGGGAAGACGCGCCAGAGCCAGAGCCGGAGAGAGGGCCGCCGTTGCTGGCCGAAGCGGCGGCGCCGTGGGTGGCCGGGATGGCGGCCGCCGCCGCGGCTGCGGCGCCGCCCCGCATATTGCAATTTGGCACGGGCTGGGCGAGATTTCGAATCTCAAGTGACCCGCCGGTACGTTATCGACTTCACCCTTAGTGGATCACGGATGAGGCTATGGCTTTTTGATCGGCTGGGCAAGGTCCCGTCCGACCAGTTCAGGGTCCACCACGTCGGCGTGCGGTTCGTATCCATCATCCTCAAGATGATCTGGATGGAACCTGAGGAGCTCAGGTCCGGTCGTGGTTCGGGAGGCCATCATGCTATGGTACAACGCGATCAGAGAGAGACTGGGTCATCATGGGAGCCCAGAAGCACGTTGTTTCTGAGGCACGATGACAGAGAGACTTACCTAGATAGCCTCTTCTCAAGGCTCGTGAGCCGACTCGGCCCAATCCGCACCTTCAAGTTTGCGATCCAGCACCCCCTCAGCTTCGCGCTCGCCTTGGGCCGGCCAGGCGCTGGTCTTCTTTGCCGGCGAAATGGCTGCCTCGCCGGAGTGGAAACAATCGGCAATGCCTGATGGCCATAATGCCGGCCTGATCGCCCAACCGTTGGGTCCGAGATCCATGCTCGATCTGCGGGGCGACGCGGCGCGGCGCGGCACAGGAGTACATGCAGATCGTTGTTTCCACACCACAGAAGGAGTTGTACGGCTCACGAGTATTTCACTACTCGTTTTCGATGAGGCACGCCCGCCCCCGTGTCTACTCTGGACCACCCCGCGCACGATACGAAATGGTCGGCGACGGTCCTTGATGTTATCCTGACTTGACCATTAGTGCTTTCCATATTTCATCTCTCGATATTGTCCTGACCTAACCCTTGATCCTTTCCTTACCTGATCCACCAATGTTGTCCTGACCTGAGCCTTAACCTAGACTCGAAAATGAGTCAGGGTGCATTCATACGCAGTCCTCGACCGGTCCCACTCCGGCGGCGCGAGGTCATGGCCTGGGCGGCCTTGTCAGCCGCATAGCACCGGTCCTACAGAGCCACGTAATCAGCGTGATCAGCGCCACGGCCGTGTACCAGCCCGCGGTCGCGAACGGCAAATTCGCCGACGTACAGGTGCGGTTCCTCACCAAAAACGAGATAGCGCTCGCGATTCGTACGGCTCTGCTATGCAAGTAGAATAGTGACCTAGTCCTAGCCGCGCTCGGCTGTGGGGTCTTCCGGAACCCGCCCCTTGACGTGGCCGCGTTTTGGGCCGGGGTTCTCAGGCGGCCCCGAGTGACCTCGGAATTCAGCTCGGTCGCATACATACATGGAGCCCATAACCTTTTATTTCCAAATTACCTGAGCTCGGCGTTCTGGTCTGGCATGAAGCGGCCGTGCATACATAAAGCCCGTTACCTTTAGTTTCCAAATGACCTAACCCTTCGAAATGAGACCGCCATCCACGCCGACTTGATGCTGTCTCCCCCGCTTTGCTGCTGGGCCACAACCTCCACTCAGAACCGGCTCGGCTGTCACGGCAGATTCACAAGGCCAAGCTGGACGGTAGTACGGGAGAAACTTTTCAAGGGATCACGGTCCAGCCCCGAGGTCGCGTCGTGCCACCCCCAAACCGAGAATCTCATATTGCCCTCCCGCCCAGAGGGATGCGTGGGATTCTGATCTCGGCATAAATACGAATACCTTTTACCTCGATCCTACGAGGACTTGACATAATACCGCGCCTCAATAGATGATCCAATAGCAGCCGTCTAGGGGCAACCTCTACGTATAATCTCGCACTATATTGTCGCGTAGAGGCGGGGAGAAGGGCATATAACCTCTGGAATCGGGGCAAGCATCGCAGCACTCCGCGACTCGCAGGTTCATCGGACGCGGTTATATGCCCGGATTCTTTTCATAGGCACTGGTGTAGAGCTGGATAAGGGCAGTCCGAGCACGAATCTCGGCGAGAACCACCAAACACCACCGCCTTACTTCATTACCGTTATCCCACTCAGACATGGCATACGTGCCCACCTCTGCGCATTGATGCGGCCGAGCGGCGCCAGTCCGCGATGACCGGCTATGCATCTATCTGCCTCATCGAGGTCGCCGACTTGCCAACCCAGTCCACTTCCAGATGGCCGACTCGATTAACCTGCTCGGCGACGCCTTTATCATGCTCACCTAGACTCTGAAATATGAGCAGATAATAAAGCAGTATATCACGCTCGATATCGATGCTAATATACGCGTAGACCGGCACCTAGCATCCGCCTCATCGAGGTCGCCGACATGCCTGCCCCGGTCCACTTCTGGATAGCCGACTCGATCAACCCGATCGGCGCCGCCTTTATCGGGCTTACCTGGATACTCGTATCCGAGGATATTTTGAAGCCGTACATCGCGCTCGATATCGACGCCGAAATACGCGTAGACCAGCACTAAGCATCTGCCTTGCCAAGGTCGCCGACGTGCTAACCCCAGTCTACTTCTGGATAGACGACTCGATCAATATGCTCGGCGCCGCCTTTATCGGGCTTACCTAGACCCTTTTATCCGAGTATATAATGAAGCAGTATGTCACGCTTGATGTCGACGCCAACAGGCTGCGAGATTTAGAACGGGCCCCACGACAGCATGGAGGATGCGGTGGCCACGAGGGACCTGTTGCGATCGCAGCTGGCCCAGAAGGGCCCAACATAGGGGGCTCGCTGGCATGGGCTCTGGTTCTGGGGTTGTTTCTGGTTTTGGTCCACGTGTTGGTCCTTGGTTTGGTTCTGGTTCTAGCTTTGTACCCCCCCCATATACAGCAGTACTACAATGTCCGAGATCATACCGCCGGTGAGCATGGTCACGAAGGAGACCAGAGATCTACTGATCGAGTGCCGCGTCGAGTTCATCACCTATATATCGTCGGAGGCCAATGAGATCTCCGAGCAGGAGGCTAAGAATACCATTGCGTGATGGTTTAACCTTTTTCTCACATATCAATATCCATGCTGATCTTGTGCCTAAGCATAAGAAATTACCTAATAACAGGCAAGTCGGCCTCACCCCGCGCCAGATCTCGGGGCTGTAGCGTGAGGACCTAGTCCTGCTTGGGAAGCTCATACTCTGTCTTGCGACGGACAAGTCGCCTGACATTTGGCTAGTTATACATACCGGCAGATAAGCTTATTTGAGACATAAATTATGATGACCTCCGGCAGAGAAATTACCCCAAAGTCATCTGCTCCCAGCATGATAGAGATCACATACTTATACAAATCGTATCCGGTGTGTTTATTTCCTATAATATCTTGATAAGTATCATGGATTGCGTGCCCTATGGCGAACCAGACAAGGGCGCCAAGAAGCGTGGTCAGATATGGCAAACCCAGGGGGCGTATATAGGATCTCCCTCGCCACTTTTCAAGGCGGTTTACTCTATGTATAGGCTTGGAATCTATCGCATCATGTCAAATGCCATAGCGTCTGTCGTACTGAGGCAGAGAGACCGACAAGACAGATACCACGGAGTGGGACTGGGTCGCGATATTAGCAGAGCGGTGCGCTGCGACGCGCATTTCAGCTTCACGAGGCCGGGACGCGGCCGCTATGTGCAATTCCCACAAGTAGTGTCACCGTCTAGGGCCCAAAGTATGTTTGGTTGAGGCTCTCACCTAAGCCACCTATGCAGTTGAGCTACATATACGTATAAGTCCAAGATGGAGCAAGGCAAGGAAGTACCGCGAGCTCTTCAAGATAACCTATAGCGTGGAACTTGGATCATGTTCCTTCTTACGCGAGAATTCAGGCCTGCGGGGAGGAGCCGCCGGTTGAGAAGAAGCGGCAGAGGCGAACAAAGGGGCCATGCGTGTATACAACGCCACCCTCCGTGCTCGCAGAGCGGCACGTTGCGCGGAGAGGGCCGATCTCCGGACGCGGATCGCCCAGTCTCTGGATGAGCAGGCGCAGCTCCTCAAGTCGCTGAGAAAGCCGGAGCAACTAGCAGAGCAACAGTATCGTGCTTAGTAACCGAGATATCCTGAGTACGCGCAGCTCCTTGAATCGGTGCGAAAGTAAGAGCAGCTCGAGATGGCGCTGCAAGAGGGAGAGCAGCTCGGAATGGCGCTGCAAGAGGGAGAGCAGCTCGAAATGGCGCTGCAAGAGTAAGATGAGCTCTATGCAGCTCTGCAGGAGCAGGAGAGGCTGCTCCATGCACTGGTGCAGCTGGGCAGAGCAGCAGCATCGTCCTCAGTAACAGAGATATCCTGAGCAGGCGCAGCTCCTCGAGTCGCCGAACAAGAGGAGCAACTGGGCAGAGCAACAGCATCGTGCTTCGTAACCGAGATATCCTGAGTACGCGCATCTCCTTGAACCGGTGCGACAGTAAGAGCAGCTCGAGATGGCGCTACAAAAGGGAGAGCAGCTCGAAATGGCGCTGCAAGAGTAAGAGCAGGAGAGGTTGCTCCGTGTACTACTGCAGCTAGGCAGAGCAGCAGCATCGTCCTCAGTAACAGAGATATCCTAAGCAAGCGCAGCTCCTCGAGTCGCTAAGAAAGTAGGAGCAGCTAGGCAGAGCAACAGCATCGTGCTTGGTAACCGAGATATCCTAGACAAGCGCAGCTCCTTGAGTTGCTGCGAAAGTAAGAGCAGCCCCAAATCGTGGTGCAGGAATAAGAGCAGCTCGAATTGGCGCTGCCAAAGCAAGAGAGGCTGCTCTGTGCAATGATGCAGCTAAAAGCATAGCAGCAGCATTGTGCTGAGTAGTAAGAGGTATCCTGAGCAAGCTTTGTGGCTTCCTGTCTCTTTTCCCACGTCCGCTGGACCTTTCTTCCCAGCCTACGAC
The DNA here is from genome assembly GCA_025802115.2 of Bertia moriformis. Taxonomy (NCBI): domain Eukaryota; kingdom Fungi; phylum Ascomycota; class Sordariomycetes; order Coronophorales; family Bertiaceae; genus Bertia; species Bertia moriformis. The sequence goes on from JAOYNC020004647.1 coordinate 9,474, forward strand.
ACCGCATGCCCGATCGTGCGGCCCACCAGGCCGTGCCAAAGAGTAGAGGCCCCGAGTTTCCGAGATTCGAGATGTTCATAATGCCAGAACCGACGTGAATTATATTACAGTATAGATGAATTGACAAGAGACCGGATCCGGCTGAATGTAGATAGCAGATGCCGATGGCGCGGCCGGTTGGCAGTCGCGTGCGAGGAACTAATTCAAACATGTTTCCCCCCCCAAACCTCCCGAGTCTTCCGTCGTCCCCTCCCCAGCAACTTGTCCAGGGATCAGAGAGACCAGAGATCTATCGATCCGGTCCACAGGTCGTCAGCCCTCAGCAGCTATCAATTGCTTCTCGGCCGTTCAAAAATATGATACACGTCGACAAGGCCACAATGTCATCAACCTCGTCCCCGTCCGTGACCAGGACGGCGTCCTTGTTGAAGCCGTAGGCGTTGGCCCGGGCCACCTCGACCCGCTTCTGGTTCAGGGCCTTGTAGAGGATGGCCTCGGGCCCGTCTCGGAGATCCCAGAAATACGGGATGCTGTGCCGGATAAAGGCCTCGTACTTGCTGTCCTTGTCCTCCGGCTTGACGGCGTACAGCTCGATCTCGTGGCGGCAGTGTTCGCTCCCCTTGGGGAAGCGGACGGCGCTGGACCCGAACGTGACAAAGGTCATGTTGAGGTCGGCCAGCTTGTCGCCGGACTGGGCGTCGGTGAGGGACTTGATGGTCCGCATCATGTTGCCGCAGGACGAGACCTCGTACGTGTGCTGGTCGTGCTCGATCGCGTCGGCGGCCTGCTTGGAGACGTCGTTGAGGAAGTTATGGGTGAACTGGCCGCGGAAGGGGCGGCGGGTCTTGCCGGTCACGTCGACAATTTTGGCCGTGTGCTTGAAGTGGATGGCGCCCTTGAGAAAGAAGGTCTTGGTGGCGTGGAGCTGGTGGTCCTCATCGAGGTCGAAGTCCTGAGGGTCGAAAGGGTGAGGCATGTCTCTGTCTGTATGGGGTCTGTATGAGAGTCTGTATGGGAGTGTCTGGCTGGGTGTCGGTCTGTCTGTCTGGCTGGGTTGGCGGCCGGGCAGGTATGTGGGTGGGCAGGTATGTGGGTGGGCAGGTCGGTTGGAGGGGTATTTATTTAGTAAATGTGAACAAGAAAGCAATAAAGCAGGAGAAATGAGGAATAAGAAAGCGAAGCTACGACGGGGGTTGGCGATGCGGGACAATTAATACGTACCTGCTTACCACGTCGGGGTGGCCGCCCCTCTGGCGGGAGGGTATGACGTCAATTTTTTTCCTGATGGGCTCAGAACCGGTTTTTTAGATGGCAGCAGGCGGTCCAGGCCCCCCCCCCCCCTCGCCCCGGGGGGCAGGATTTTGTCCGACGTCAGATGGCGGCCTGGCGCCGCTGTCACTTGCTCTGGGGCAGCGTGACATTCTCTAATGACATGAGGGGGAGGTTTGACGAAACGGTCGAGGAGGGGCCGCAGCGTGGGGTACAATTGATAAACTCGAGAAATAGCGGTTAGTTAATGATACAGCATGTAGGAGCGCTTCGGCGGGTGACTGAGGCCAATGGTAATTCTGCATCACTTGCAGCAGCCAGCGAAAAGAGGCTGCGACAAGGGCAAGGGGCCAGAGCCAGAGGATCGATCGCGGAAAAGTGGCGCGCGCGCGCAGGGCCGCGCGCGTTTTACTGATCAGATCGTCGGCTGGCGGCGAGCACAAGGGGCTAAATTGAATGAAGCTGTATCTTGGGATTTATTATCCACTGGGAAATGACCAGACCGCACCCGGGGAGGAGCGGTGGCTCGGGATGCGGTCGCAAAGCATGGCGGCGGCAGCAGCATCCGTGCGCGCAGCGGCGTGACAAAGCATGGCCAGCTGGGGCGAGTGATGACTGTAGAGCCGCAAAGGCACAAGGGTCCAAGGTGCAGAGCCGCAGAGCATGGGGAGAGGAGGGAGGCCTGCCGAGGCTCGTTCCGGGCCAACCGAAGCTGAAATGTCACCCCGAGGACTATGATTATTATCGGCTCAAGCCATCATCACGCATCGCGGTGAAGCGTCCGAGATGCATCGTCGCCAACGTATCTGGATCGCAACTAGGCGGCCGGCTAGGAACTGTGCACCCGCTTGGGGAGGGCGCTGTCTGGAGGATGGCCGAGCCACCGCCGCGGCTGCCGGGTCCTGTCTCCTGGAACAACAGCATCAGCTTGCCAACGGTTTTCTCATATGCGCATCGGTCGGGGCTGTTTCAGCGCCCCGGGCCAGCTTATAGTACATGCTTGCGTCGGGATTCCGCAGGCCGCTGCCGGCTGGCCATCCTCTCGGCCAGCCCGCCGGCCTCTTCTATCGCGATGCCGGCTTTCCTGTCAAACTCTTGAAACACGGACCAGGGAGTCATTGTCGGACCGGTCCTGCAGAGATAGCCGGGCTGCCACTCTCAGGGTCTGCGCAAGCCACGGCGGCCTCATCAGCAGCGGCCGCAGCCTTGGGCGCGGAGACTGGCCTGGCCGTCCGGCGGGAGGGGGAGGGTTGAGATGGAGCGTGCAGCTGCAAATTTTTTTTTTCCCCGCCAAGGCTCGGAGTCTCGACGTCCTCGACGCTGGCGGCGGAGCCTTGAACACATTGTTCCATATTTTTTGGTTTTTTTTTTAAAAAAAGGTTTGATTGATTCATTTACCAACCATTGTTCTAATTACTTTAATCGTTTTCATTTGTAAAATATATATTTTCTCCCCACAACTAAAATTTTCTTGATTTTCTCGGCATTTTTTATTTCAATTTTTCAACCTGCCCCGGGCCTGGGCCGAAACCCGGCGGCGGACCCGTCTGCCCGCCGCCGCTGCCTCATTCTTGATCGCGGAATGCGATCCGGTCAGGCCGACGGAGCCGGCATGCATCGCGGCCAAGCGTCTGGGGTCCACCGTTGCGATCACTCAGCATGGATCGCGATGAAGCGGCCCAGCAATGTGATTAGTCAGCATGGCTCGCGACCGGGGGCGATCATTGCTCTTGCGCATCGCGGGTGAAGGCCAGCCATTATCGGCGCGGTCACGCGTGATGATGCATCGCCTCGCGCCGGTCACGTTAAATAGAATCAAATCAAATCAAATCAGATGCATCGCCTCGCGGTAAAGCGACCGGGAGTCCTCGTCGCCATCACCGTTCTCAATGATTACCCAACGGTATTGCGCAGTAATCGCATCCATCACGCGTCGCAGTAGGCTAACTGGTCGGGACGGCCACGACCTATATGATGCACCGCGCCGGCAATAGGGCCGGAGGGGAGTCGATCGTCCCCCGTCACGCATTGCGCATCGCGGTGGTGCAGCCGGGCCATCATCGCTACCTCGTGTCACACATCGTCTCAAGACAGCCGGCCGGCCGGCAGTCTTGAGATGCACCGTGCCGGCCATGGGGCCGGAGGGGGGACCCGATTGTCCCCTCCGTCGCGGACTACGCATCGCGGTGGTGCAGCGGACCGCTACCACGCATCACGCATCGTGAACAAGCAGCCGCCGACCGGGAGCCATCGTCGCCATCATGGCCGCCATCAAGCATCAGGCATTACGATGAGGCGGCAGGGGGTCCATCGTCATTGTCGCGCATCACGAAAAGGGCTAGGGTTAGCGGCGGGACTTGCCCGACGGCTGGCCCCTCGGAATGTGAACGGGTTTAGATCGAGGCCCGGCCAGGCAGCTTATCAGATGGGCACATAACACACGATACCCCATACCCGCTGCTCAGAGCAATGTGGTGCTCGCGTGCCTCATCAGGGCTTTCCCTCCCCGCCCCGCCTTCGCCCCGCCCAGCCCCGCCCCACCCTACCTGCCCACAAATCCCACACATCTGTTCCTCTTTTTTTTTTTTTTTAATTCGTAGGAGACAGGAAAGCCCAGGGCTGGAAAAGACAACAGTACGTGGTCGCAGCACGGCAGGGACTGTAGAGGACGTAGATAATAATAAGAATTTTACCAACGTCGCTTGAGCTGAAGAGGACGCAGAGGACAGCAGATGTGGCGGGCAATTGCCTGTCCCCACCATCCTGCCAACCAGCCAGCCAGCCAGAGAGGGTGGGCAAGGATCAGGATCTGGACCTCGATTAGGCCGTCATTAGCGTCGGCCGGTCAGTCGCCACCAGGAGCTTGGCGCCGCCGTCGGCTGCAGCGGCAGCGGCAGCAGCATCAGGAGCAGCGGGGACTGCCGCCGCCCGGGTGGCACAGAATCTCCTCCGTCCCGGTCGCGCCGGTAGGTGGTGGGTCCACCAATGGCCGGATCGGATCCCTTCTGGTAGATAGGTTCCCGACAATGTCTGCTTCCAAGAATGCCGTCTCGCCGCCATGCCAGTGCCGCCTAGTTAGTGTCGTGCGCGCAAGATGATAACCGGGGTTTTTTTTTGATGCGTGTTGCTTCGGCCGGTCGGGTCAAGCCTCCGAAGGGCAGGGAGGTGGGGCGCGACCGATGAAGCCATCTACAGATGGCGGCGCGACTTTAGACTACGGAATGCGTCACACGGCCGCCGGAATGAATTGATCGATTCCGTACGCATCCAATGTGGCAAACGGGACTCTGACGGGACGATCCATGCAATCGCAATAGATAACAGCCATACCACTTCCCCCAAAATGCGACCGAGCCGGATCCGTCGTGATCGCGCTCAAATCAGGCCCGCCCTGGCCGCCTCGCCCGCATTGTTCTCCATCACCTGCTGCATGCGCATCTTGCCCCGGCCCAGCAGGTCGGCGTCGGCGTCGCCCTCGCCCACGCCCATGCGGCGGGCCACGTACCGCTGCGCGACGACCCCGACCGCCAGGCTGAGGACCTCCTCAAGCCACTCGGCCACCCACTCGCGCGGGTCGACGGCGCCGCCGTCGGCCAGGTCGCCCATCTCGTCCGGCATCGACGAGGGCCCGGCCGCGCCCGGGTCGGACCCCGCGCGCTCGTCCATCCAGCGCACCCACCTGGCCGGCACCGGCTGGCTGACGGTCGAGAACGCCAGCTCGTGGACCGGGTCGAGCACGAAGACGGCGAAGCAGACGGCCTGCTCCGACTGCGGCCGGGCCCCCGCGCCCGGCTCGGTCCGGGTTTCCTGGCCCTCCTCCTCGGCGGCGCCGCCAAAGAGCGCGGGGTCGGGCTCGGTGGCGATGGCCTGGACGGCCAGGAACAGGTCCGAGGTGCGGACCGGGTTCGACTCCTCGGCCAGCGCGTCGGACGCGCGGGCGCGCGCCTGCTCCAGCCCGCCCTGCGCCGCCAGGTACTCGCGCGCGTACGACTCGGCGCTGGCGCGGCAGAGCCTGGTGCCCTCGGCGAGACCATGGACCAGGCCGAGGCTGCGGGGCAGGCGGTCGTCGGTCTGGCGCCACCACGGGCCATCCTGCCAGCCGGCGGCCTCGCCGCCGCCGCCGCCGCCGCTGCCCGTGCCGCCAGGGCTGCCCTCTTGGCCACGCTGGACTACGAGCAGGTCGCCGCCCTCGACCTGGGACATGACGCGCCCAAAGACGGCATGGACGGTGGGGTTGAGGGCCGGATAGCCGACGAGCCGGTGGGTGACGTGAACCAGCAGGCGCTCGTGGGAGCTGATGGGCGGCGCGATGGTGTGGAGGAGGTTGGCAAACGTGGGCATGGCCCTGCTGCGGAGCTCGTCTCCTGGGGCGGCCCGCGCGTGATTAGCCGAGGGACTCGCAGCAGTTGCCGGCCGTCGCCGCCACGGGCATCGCCGAGTGGCGGGCGGTCGCCGGGCTACTGGCTCTCGCCGGGCGACATGCTGCCGAGTCCGAGGTAATGAAACTCACCGAGTCCCCGAAGGACACCCACGTTGCCCTTGACCTGCTCAGCCCAGCGGCGGGCCTCTTCGTTCTGCTGCATCTCCTTGACGGCCGCCTCGGCCTGCCTCATGGCGGCCGAGGCAGTGGAAAGGAGTCCTCCCCACCAGCCCCCTGCTTTCTCTCCTGCTTTCTCTCCTGCCTTGTCTCCTGCTTCCTCTCCTGCTTTCTCTCCTGCTTTCTCTCCTGCTTCCTCTCCTACTCCCACCCCCCCGCCGCCACCCCCGCCCCCACCGCCGCTGCGCCCAACCTCCCCTGCCACCGCGGCAGTCAGGCCATCTCCGCTCGAGCCCCTCTCAGGGCCCTCAAAGCTGACAGCACTGCCGGCACTCGGCGTCAAAGCGGTCTTGAGCGACCGGACGCTCTCGGTCGACCTGCGAGGCCCGGCCTTGTTGTCCTCGTCGTGTCCGTGGGCCAGCCGGAGCTTTGCCCCCGGAGGGGCAGCGTGGCCATCTCGAATGGTGGGAGTGTGGGCCCGGGGGGCCATGGACGGGTTGCTGATCTCGCTCTCGAGCTCGTCGAGCTCGGCAAGCAAGTGGCCCTTGGCTGCCGCTGGGGGTGGCTGGGGTCCGTGCGGCGAGTGCGGGCGGGGGTGCGGTGGCGGCGGCTGGGACTTTGTCTTGAACGCAGCGGGCTTGCGCGCCCTTGCATCAGGGCTGCTGGTTGGCAGACTGGCGAGCATGTTCTCCACGTCGTCCTCGCCGGCCGACGGGGTCGTGCTGGGCTTTGGGGATGCCATGCTGGCCGGCAGGGGGGGTGAGGGGCTGGCGCGGCAGCGGCAGCCAGAGACGAAGCCAGCGGCGGTCGCAGCGGTTGCCGAGCGCGTCTGATCAATGAAAAAGAATGCGCAGCGCTCGCCAGGTCAGATAATGTTGAGGATGGCACAGACGTTTGTTGCAAGTCTGAGTCGAGGGTTGGGTATTGGCCGGATTTTTGCCTTGACGTCAACACTCGGGGTCGCGCCCAGGCCGGAGGTCCACCCGTGCTCAACAGCCGGCGGCGGACGGACCTCCTGGGGGCTGGGGTACGCTGGATCCGGCCGCGCTGATTGGCCAGCCGTCCCCTGTCACGTGGCCAGCCGTCCTGATCGGGCGCCGGGGGCGGGGCAGTGGGGCGGGACGGCGTCGAGGGCAAGGAAAAGTAAGCAAAATCGGGAGTCCCAGCCACGTCCGGGAGCGAATGGGAGCGACACCGGCCAGATAGATGTATACGTGCTCCAAGAGCCGCAGGGGCCATTGTCCCGGCCATTGTGCTCGTGGCTATTGCCCGTGGCCGATGATCTTGTTTCTAGCCTCGGTATTCCGTTTCCGCGCTCTCGCCATTGTTGCCGCCGTTCCGTGGGCAACAATACGCACCTACACGCACCCTCATTGCCTCATTGTTCTCGGCCACGACCACGCTCCTTCTTGGCCGCCGTGTGCGCGCGCCTTCCGCTCGCTGCCTGGATATTGGCCTTGGTATTGTTCGGCTGGCTGCCACTCGGCACATTCATCCGAATCCGCGCCCGCCGGGAATTTTTTTTTTTTTCTTGGGCCCAAAACCCGCCGGGCCAATTTCTCTGCTCCTGTTTACTCTCCTGCCCACGCCGAACAATACGGAAGAATCGTTACCAGCAGATATTTTTTGCCCACCAGCACCACCAAGGCTGCGGCCAGTATCTGCACCATTCTTCCCTACCGAGTATTTTTTCTCGCCATCCCTACCCACCTCCTCCCACCCTCCTCCCATCCACATCTCTATCCGCCTCTCCAGCATACTTTGTTTCCGGCGCCGCCGCCATCACCGCACATCCCCCCTCCCCCCTCCACCCATCCCCTGCTTTCCGCCCATCCATATCGCGTAGAGCCCAGCTGGGCAAAATGGCCCAGACTGGCCAGGAGTTTGGGGGCCCAGCCCCGCCCTCACCTGCCCTCATGACGGAGGGAGCCGGCTCCGAGACCCGGCTCAACCAAGACCAGGAGCCGTCGGCTCCGCCGACCACCAGAGACCCGTCGGCGGAGTCGAGCATGGCAGACGGATCGGCGACGTCGCCCGGTGGCTCGCGCGTTAGGCGCAGTCAGGACATTGACAAGCTCGACGCCGCCGGGGACGAGCTCAAAGTGGCCATTACCGAGGCCGAGACTGCCGAGCGTGGAGGGCA
>JAOYNC020004744.1:0-18083 GCA_025802115.2 Bertia moriformis
GCCGGCCACCCCAGCCCTCGCCCTCAGGCCGACCATGAACTAAGATAAACCCCGGACCACTCGATGGGGGCCGGCCAATCCGACATGCCGCTTTCGGCAGGCTTGAGGAATGAAGAACGGGTTTGGCCACGGCGGCTCCTCGCCGGCCAGCACACCCCCTCAGACGTAAGTAGATATTGCTTTTGTTACTTCTGCGCGGCCAAGCTTGGCTATGAGCCGAGAGGACAAGGCCGCCCTTCACATCAGCGAAATGCTGCAAGGCATCACGAAGCTGCGCGCGTTGGAGCGACGCGTTGATCTCGCCGCTCGACTATTTCAGGGTTCGAGGTTGGCGATTGCATCGAGCCGAGCGCTATTGGACGAGCTAGACCTTCAGCAATCGTCGGCGCGTCGACCGCGAAAGTGACGACGGTAAACGCAATCCGCTAGGAAGTATCGGTCACCTCAAAGCGGAGATCTTGCCCCTAAATGCCCGGTCATCACGAAGCGACGAGCCGGCAAACGTTACCGCCTCAATTCGGGCCGCGTGCAGGTCAGCCAGGCTTGCTCATTAGGCACAGACGCCTCATCAGCACGGCCGTTTGTGTCCGATCGCTGCGCGGCGTCTTCCGAACCTTAGATGGTCGTCAACCTTTTTGAGCAATCTTTGATCGATTGGGAAAGGATCTATGCGGTGGCAATTACCCGGCTCATCTATTTCAGCGAAAATCAGATCGATCCCGGTCGAGGCTCTGTGGTGAGAGAGCTCGGGAAGATCCTGGCGGCTTCAAACAGAAACAACAAACCGCTTGGTCTGACAGGCGCCTTGGTCTTCGACGATCGATGGTTTTTGCAGGCTCTCGAAGGCGAGCGAGCGCGCGTTTGGGAGACTCTTCGGCGCATCGAGGACGACGAGCGCCACTCCAACATCGTGGTCGTAGAAGCCACGGAGGTTGAAGCTCGGATCTTCGGCAGCTGGTGGATGGGCCTTGCGACAAAAAATGCCGCGACCGCGAGCACTTTCGCCCCGTTCCTTATCAACGGGGCACTGTGCCCAGAGCAAATGACTGCCAAGGCCATCCTCGACCTCATGATAGGTCTTGCACAACGTGGGATGACCCGAAAGCTTGCCACGGCAGCATAGAAGGTCTCGGCGGACGCTCTTGAGACGCGGACAAGCGGAGAGAACGAACTGGCTTTGGAACACGGCCTATGGCGAGGTGCCGCCCGGCGGAGGCCACACTGCGCCGAGCGGCGTCTGGCGCAGGCTGAAACAGCAGTAAACAGTCGCGCCAGACTGTCTGAATGCCATCGGCAAGAAGCGTCGCAAATTAGTCGCCGTCAATTATCTCGAAGATGTGAACAGAGGCGGTCGGTCATCCAGCCGGCTCGCCGCAAACGTCGCTCTGCGCTTGGTGACAAGATCTTCACCCTGAGAGCATAAGCTGCTTACATGTCGAAAAGGGCCGCGCGAATGCCGTTGTTTCCGACCGAACGAGTCGTTGCGGGCATGGCTGCAGCTTATTTTTGTTATAGGGTCGTATGCGGACTTAGAAACGGGGTTTACGACGGCGGTGGCGACATGGACGTGCACGCTGACGAGTATCCTTTGGCGTTTGCTCTTACGATCTTGAGCGCCTTACTCGTTGCCGCGATCTTCTTGATAATAGCAGTGGGACCCGACGGCTTTCAGCTGTTGAACGCTCTCAGCAAGTAAGCGTCATCTCCTAACGTAGCTTGCTTTCATGCGAGCGCTTCCGCACTTTCGTTTTGTGACGAGCCCCGCTCAACATCTCGTCTAGGCTTCTTACTCCCCGCACGATCCGTTCCGGTTTGCTTCGGCCTGGTCGAGCTTCTTCGCCCACGTCCCGCTCTGGACGCTTGCGGCTTGCCTCTCTGCCTCCGCTACCGCAGCAACCATGACGATGATCGAGCTACGAGCCTCGTCGCTCTGGATAGCCCGAAAGGCGGCAAGTAAATCAAGTCCCTCTCGCACTAGAAAATCATCGCCTTCATTTTTTTGGGTGGCACTAAAGTCTCTGGCTTGGTCGAACATTTATCATCCTTTCATCTAACGAGTTTCAACTTGAGCAACGGCAGCTCCAAACGTCTACGATGACAGCAAAGGCAGCTGCCTCCTAGATGCCGAGAAGATAGGCGCAGACCGCCAATGCAAGCTAGCGGCCAAAGTTCAATAGGAGTCCAGACTGCGCGTTTCGCCTGCTATTGAAAAGCGATCTGAACCGGCCTTATGGGCAAGAGTCACGACTTAGGCAGTCCTGCCTACTGAATCGGCTTGCCTGTGGATAACTCTATTTATCTTTGTTCCGTTGAGTTTAGTTGCGGACGGGTAATCTCTGATGACGCTTCAATCTTTCGAGAAGCCAGCACCTTACGACAGCGATAATCTTCGCTTCCGAAGAGCCTACATACGGGAAAGACTCCTGGCACTGAAATCAGAGCGCGAAGCTCTTGTCGCCGAGCGAGAAAATCTTGACAAGAAGCTGAGCGTCAAGAGGTCGAGCGAGACAACTGTAGAGCTCCAGTAGTCTTGCACCGGCGACCCGGCCGCAGGCGACTTCAAGGTTGCTGTCGTGATCCCGTCTACGGGACCGTTCTGAGCCTGACGAGCTTCTGATTCGTGGCAGGTAAGGGCGCGCGATCGATGCGTTCAGCCGCCAGGCAATCAAAGTTGTACGAAGTGGCGTGACTCTTGTTTTCGTTGCCTTACTCGCATGACTGGCATGCCATCATGAAGCGCGTACCTGTCTCCGAAAGCCGATAGTCGCAACGCGCTTCGAAACCGGTCTACGGTTGCGTAAGCCCATTTTCGTGAAGCGGGACCTGATGGTCGATCTGAACCACAACGACCAGCCCCAGTGGAAAAAACGCCGGCCTGCTTAGATTTTCGCCACGGTTCCGCGACAGCCGCTTGCCGTAAGGCGCTGTGTCGCCGGCGAGAGCGGCACGCACCACCAAGAAGAGCTTGCTATTGTGAGCGCCAGACCAGCGCTTCGCCACGGGGCGACCGGCTCGGGCAGGTTTTGTCCACGGTGAAGGAACTACGCCAAGACGCGTAAATTGAGACTTGGCTTCTACTGACAGGTTAGGAAAAAAGTGATGCTGAAGCGTATTGCAATTATTTGCGTGTTGGCCTTCGCGACAGCGCGAGCCGCGCCGGCTTTAGCGGCAGAGGGCATGGGTACAGCGCCCGGTTCGGACTCGGGTGGTGCTACGAGCAATGGGACTGCAAAGAGCGAGACTAAGGAAGGTAGCGGCAGCATGATGAAAGGCGGCGATGCTGGCGGCATGACAAACGGCGGCGGCAACAGCTCGGGGATGGCACGCGGCGGCATGACAAACGGCAGCACTTCTGGTGGCATGAAACCTTAAGCGTTTTGGACCAAATCACCTGATCATTCTCAGCGCGGTGATCCGTTGATCACCGCGCTGGAGCTCGCGTCAACGGGTTGAGTCGATGCTAGCGCCCGCCTGCTCCATCCAGCTCCGATGACGGAGCTCATCGGCAAGCGCCTTTCCGAAGAACGCTTTCGATTTGTCTTCAGCGTCCTTGCGTTCGCTGGCACGCTCGTAAGCAGTTACTGTGTCGTCCTCGTTCGTCTTCATGGCCTTCAGGATTGCTCCGTCGCCGATCAGCCCAGCCATGGCTATCTTGCCGGTCGTGAGCATCTGCTTCATGTCGCCCTCTTCAGGCGCCTGAAAGCCGATCTCGCGTGCCATTTCTCGGAGAGTGGATAGGTGAAACTTGTGGTCTTCGCGAAAGCTGGAAACCTGCTGTTTTGCGCTAGCATCCTTCAGCTTGTCTATTGTCGAGTCATAAGCTGCGATCGCGTCATGCTCGAGGTAGATCAAATTCTCGACGAGCTTTTCGAATGACGATTCGTTTCCGATTGTCGTGACCATTATTCGTTCCTCCACGGTGGACGCGAAATATCGATTTGTACTGGAACGTTCCCGATCAAAAAGAACGATCCAACCAAAGGAGGGTACGCAGGCTTATTCCACTGCTCTCGTCGCAGAGGCTTATCCAATCTTGGCCGAGTGCTCCGGAACTACGGATCGCAATGGAACGGAGCGGCGCGACGATGAGGTCGCTGGATCACCCTCTTGGCCAATCGATAACTAGCGACAAGTATCAAACGCCTGCGGCGAACAGCGAGCAAGCTCACTTAGTGATTGTATCCGCCCCTCTGAACGTGAGGAGACGAAGAATGCAGGTAGAACATTCGGCTCATTGACTGAAACAGATCACGATCGCGCATGCCCAGCTATGGCGCAATCCGACACACCAGCCACAAGGAGGAGTCTGGCGGTTGGAACAACTCGCTCGAAAGTGGAATTCGGCTACGACCGGAAAGATATCCGGCAAGATCGGGAGAGAACGATGAGACGCATCATAGGTGTAGGTGCCGCCGTTTTGCTGAGCGCTTCCATGGCTTCCGCTCAATCGATGAACAAGCAGGACGATTCAAAGCAGCAGAGCCCAGGCGCGACTGGCGCCATGCAGAATTCACCGTCGAACGGCGTCGCGACGGATCCGCAGCAGGTTCAGGCGCAGCAGGGCGACAAGGCGAAATCGTCGCCGGGCACCGTTGGTGCTGCTCCATCGGCTGACACAAAGTCACAGACCGGCAAATAATCGGCGATTGTTAGGCACCGCGCGCTTTCCATGCGCGCGGGTCACAGCGTTGGTGCGCATGAAGGAAGCCCCGCGATCAGCTTTTTGGTTTATCGAAGGCGTCTTTTTCGTGGTGACGCCATAGAGCGTGTAGATCTTTAAAATTTTCGAGCGCGGTAACTAAAGAATTAAGAAGCGATTGATCACGTAAGCCCTTGGTGCAAATTCTCGGCATGAGAAGATTTGTTCCGCGCTTTATAGTCTACCGAACGCCTGCCGTACATGGTCTTGGTCCGTTCCCGGAGATGCCGATCAGTGCGCCGACGGCAGCCCAAGCAATAGTTGAGCTGCACCGTCGCTTCAAAGCCGATCCCCGCAGCGATTGCCATCCGAAGGATTTACTTGTCGTGAGAGAACCGGACTCGGATATGCAGGTCTTTGCCGGACACGTTGAGGATCTGCGGCGGCGGTAAGCGCTTGGCGGGCGACTCATGTTCAAAGCCACCTTCACGAGCGCGCAATCGAGGACCGCATATGACGCGATCGGTTCCTTAGGCTGCGAGTGGGGCGACGTTTCAGCGACAACGGAGCGCACTGCAGGGATCTCTACATTGGCGCTCGACATGGTCACGCAGCTTGCCGAGCTCCTGAGCAGAAACGCTGCTGCTTTGCGCACTGCTGTTGATGCTTGCCTCTCTCCGCTTTGGATTAGTGCTAGACAACAACCAGCATGAGACGTTTGGATGTAGAGGCTGTTGGCCTTTATCTCCCTTGAGTCCGGCAGCTAGGGCCGCCTAGCATTGGCCTCGTTGGGCGGCCCGCCTGCTCGAAACGGAAGGCGAAGAGTTATTGACATCAAATGTGCATCGAAGACGTTCGCCACGAGGCGCAGGTCGGCGCTCTGCCAGTAAAGGGCAAACCAGGCAGCTACCGGGTGCTGCTTGTCACGTCACGAGAGACGAAGCGCTGGATCATCCCTAAGGGATGGCTCATGAAGGGTCGCAAGGACCACGAGGCGGCGGCTGTCGAGGCGTTCGAGGAAGCCGGCGTGGCCGGCCGCATCCACAAGAATCCAATCTACTCGATCCAGAAGTCCTCTTCCACGCTCCGGATCCTGGCGCATCTTATCGTGCAGGATCATTTCCTTCCGTTCAAGCCACCCATGCTCTGTCGAATGCCGATGCGATCCATCATGCGTTCGAGAGCGTCGCGGATCGGCGGATGATCGGCCACGGCGGCAAGCCTGATGCCGGTGAGGATGTATGCGGCGCTTGAGGGTTCAATGATGTTGTCGAGCTTAGCGACCGCTTCTGCACAGTGATCTCGATTGCTGCTCATGCTCGTGTTCGTCGGCATGGTTTTCAAGCGAGCCGCTTATTAGCGACAGCGATCACCTCGAGCTCGGCTGCGATCCTCTCTGCGTCGTGGGCCAGCTTCATGATTCGTCGTCCATCGTCATCCTTCAAGCCAGCGACCTGCCGGATAGCATCGGCACCGACACGCAGTAAGTGCGCGAACTGCACCAGATCGGAGGACACGTTCATCATCTAGTCCCGCTAGAAGCTGTTCCAGCGGCCCTCGCTTATGGCGCTCGCTACGAACGTGACAAAGCATTGAATTTTCTTTTCGTCGCTTGGGCATTCAGCCGCAACATTCACTCCGTCCTCTTAGTCGTTCAGCACGATCGCGTTGACGGAAAGGCCGTGCTTCACCGCGTGAATACGCTTTGAAGCCGCTGCTAAAAAATCAACGCCCTGCGCGGCTCTGCACTAGTTTGCGACAATGCCTAGGACGCAATTCCTGGCGGATCTACCGGATCGTGGCGGCACTCACCCGTTTGACGCCTTGGCTTCTGTGTCGCCGCGGACTTTCCTTGATCGACCGAGGCACCACAAACTCCAACCGCCTTAAGTTTTTCGCGCGCATCAGAGGCGTTGCTGAGCTATGCGTGCCCTCGATCAGAGGTGCCACATGTTCGCAATAGTAGTTCCGGGTAAAGTAGGCATGATGAGCGTTCGCTACGCCCGCGCGGCAGATGCCCTCAAGAAGTACCGAGAGATGCAGAGCGAAGGCTTAGTCAACATCGACTTGCGGGACGCCAAAGGCGAGCCAGTTGGGGCCTTCGACCTAGAACAGATCCCGCTCTGAGCCGTTCAACCCCTTAACGAGCGATCATGAGTCGCGCGTGCTACAACATACATAGAATCAACGGCTTCTATGGAAGCGGCAAAAGCCGCAGTGCGGCAGAGCTTGCCAGAGGCATCTCGGCGATGCGGCCGGCCGCACACTCAACGGCGCGCGCGAGGATCTCAGCGGCCAGGAGCAAAAGGGCGAGGCTTACAGCGGCCAAGAGCAACATCTCGGCGGCCAAGAGCAAAAAGGCTCGATCAGCGCCGCTTTTACCGACACCGGAGCCTATGGCAAAGACCGAAGTGGTCAAGGCCGCCGATTTCCATCGGTCGATCTCGGTGGTCGAGAAGCTTCGCGACCAAGGCAAGCTCGATCACGACGCTCGAACCAACGAGGCGATGTTCCAGGCGTCCGAAAAGCTCCGTCGGCACTTCGATGGCTGCATGATCGGGGTGAAGGCTCAGGATCAGAATAAGGTGATAGGTGGCACCGACAACGGCGATCTGACCCAAGAAGAGGCCTGGGTCTTCAACTACGATCGTTTCAGGATCGCCTGCAAACTGAGGGGATGGTCCGAGTCAAACCCGCGCCGCGGGGCAGGGCGCATGGCCGTTCCGGTGGTCTGCTACGAACTCACGGTGTTTGATGCTGCGCTCGCCCACGTCGGTTCGGGGCGGACCAAGGCAAATGGGGGCTGCGGGAAGGGCTGTTCGGCCTTGCTGTACACTGGAAGATGATCTGACGGTCGAATTTGCGACCAATTCAAAAAAGCTGGATCATTTAACCAGCACCTTCTTGTGACCGCCGCACTGCGTACTTTTCTGCCACTATGTCTTCGATCGTTCTCAGATAGCGACGTGCTCTCCACCGAGAGCTGTCGTCATTCCCGACTGCAGAAGACAATCGAGCTTTTGCTGCGCTATAGACTTCGTCGGCGCTATTAGGGTCTGGTGAAGTCATACACCTGAGCGCCTCGATATTAAGGAAGCATGTCAAATTCGGCTCCTAAGCGATAGCTGTGTAAAACAATCAGCGTTCAAAGGTAGCGTTAGTTTGCTCGTCTTAAAATTTGTATCTATTCGGTGCTAACAATAGGTAATGAAGTTAAGTTATTGAAATGCTGCTGTTCGGCAGACAACCAGGATCCTCTCGGCGGTCGCATTGAAGGCTGGCCAAAAATCAACGGCGCGACAAATGCCCAACCACGATGCGATACTCGATTTTGCCGGCGCCGGTTTAAATGCCATGACCCCGCCGACGATCAAGCCCAATCACGCGACGTCGCGTCGACGTCGCGCAACTGTACTGTCTACTTCTGCTTGTTCTTGTCAGCGGACTCGGCATTCTCCAAGATCATCGACAGCGTGCAAGCCTTTGATTGTTTTGACGGTGACAATGACCCGCACGGCGAACACGACTTCGGTTCGGTGACGGTCGCTGGCGAGTGCGTGTTTTGGAAGATCGACACTTTCGATCCGTCGTTACGCTGGCACTCGCCCGACGCGACCGATGCTGCCATCGCGGTGCGTGTGCTGACGATCATGCTGGCCTGCGAATATCGACGAGCCGCCGCGGCAAACAGCTCGACCTGAAGCTGGCACCGCAACATCTAGAAACCGTCGTCGACCTTCGTGACGATCTAGCCGTTGCAAGGAATTACCTCGTCGCGTTGTTCATGATGGGCCGCGCTCTCGATTGCGCCGGCAGTGAGCGATTAGCCTTGGGCGAGGTCAGCAACGCTGCCCGCGAAAAGCTCGAGGTGGTCCTGAGCCGCCTCGATGCGTTTATCGCCGAGGTGTCGCGCAAGCCGTAGCCAGTCAAGTCGAGGCCGGCGTTTAGGTCATCAATCCTTCGTCGTTCGCCCGGCTTGCGGCCTGCGGCCAGCTCGCAACCCCGGCTTCAGCAGCCCCCGCCCGCCGACCGCGTCGGGAAACGCTGCCACGGCAATGGCTTCAAATAAGTGACCATCGGGTTCTTGAGGCCACGCTCAAGGCGTTAAACCGGCGAGGTGCTACCGGCCGCGGATCATCAAGCGATGGCAAAAGCGATGGCGTTAGGATTTCTCATCATCTGGACTCCTCACGATGGACGCCACACCGGCTTCCGGTCGGTAGGTTGCTGGGCGTCATAGTGCGGCGGAGCGTAGGACTGGCTCGGACACGAGACCTAGCCAGATCGCGGCATGGTGCGCACTGCCGACCTCCTGTCTTTGAGGTAAAGCGAGCACTTTGGTGGAGTCCTTCCGCCCGCCGATTTGTTGCACGTCGCAGTTGAGCATGGTCTAAAACTTTACGACCGGGAGCACACGCGATGACAACATCGAACTGGATTGGCAGATCAGGCGACTGGAAAACGGCTGCCGATTGGACGGGCGGTGTACCCAACGGTCGTAACGCGGATGCAGTAATTTCCGCGCCTGGAACTTACAAGGTCACGATAGCCGCTTCCGAGAGCTTCACGGCCAAGACCGTCGAGGTGGCGAATCCGGGAACAGCACTCGAGGTCGACGGCACTCTCAATCTTGCTGGTCAGCTCGTGCTCGATCAGGGCTCGCTTACTATCCTCGGAACCGTTGCCGGAGGATCGATCGTTGCCTCCAAAGGAACGACTGTCGCGCTCGGCCAATCCATCAGAAAGCAAGCCACGCTCGACGGTGTCACATGGTACGGGACGTTCGCTCCAAGCCCTGCTGTCGTGACGCTGGAAGACGGCTTTCAGGTCTTGTCGCAGGACGGCACGAAGCCTGGCGTCATTAGCGCCAGTGGCGGCGTCGGCATGACGTTCGTTGGCACACAGACGTTCGATAATGTAACCGTCCGCGCTGGCGGATCGACCTTTCAATCGTCGGGGACCAACGCACATCTGACGCTTGGTAGCGCTTTCAAGGCGATTTTGACGCCAAATGCGTTCTTCTCGGCAGGGGGAGACGTCGCAAACCATGGTAGCATCAGCGCGTTCGGGATCTTCCTGACGACCAACGCCACTTTCGAGAATTACGGCCAGCTTCACGTAACGAACTTCTACGGCAAGTCCGCGCCTGTTACGAAAACCGTATCGTTCACCAACGAGGACGGTGGTTCGGTGACTGTCAAGTCGACGAACGCATCGTACGGCGATCTGACCAACTTCGAAAATGACGGCAAGTTTTCGGCCTCGTGCAAGTCGAATACAGTCGGCGAAGTCGTCCTCATCGAGAAGGCATTTCGTAACACCTCGACTGGGACCATGATCCTGTCGGACTACTCTATGGAGGCAGGATCGAGCCTTAACAACGCCGGCTCGATCACGCTGCGAAGCGGCGCGAAACTGCTGGTCGACGGCGCGCTGCAGAACACCGGAACCATCAAGGTCCTGTCCGGCTCTTCCATTTCGCTCGGCACCGCCGTCCCGAATGCGGCTAACCTCACCATCAAAGACTCCAGTTTCGTCTTCAACGGCGCCTACAGCGCAGCATTTGTTCGCAACTACTACGGCAAGAACGACACCTTCGAAATTGCGACAACAGCCGACAACACCGGTGGCACCCTGGCAGTCTCCGCAAGCACAATTAAAGAGCAGCTTGACGTTGGCGGCATCATAGAGGGCGGCACGATCGTCGACCCTGACGGCAGTTTCGCCTTCGAGGGCGGCACCTTGGATGGCGTGACATTCGAAGGCAATCTTTCGGTCATTGGCGACGCGCGCGTGTCTCAGAAGACCTTGATTGTCGAGGGCGGCCTCAATCTAGTCGGTTTAGACGGCAGCAGTCCAGGCCAGCTCACAGTTCAGAATGCGACCTTGCAATTCGACGGGAACCAGACCCTCGACAAAGCTGAGATCGACGTCAACGGGACCATCACGACCGCCGCCGACACGACCTTGACGTTAGGACCCAACCTCATTGTCAACGCGTCCTTCGTTGACTTATTCGGGGACACGATTGTCAATGACGGCGTCATCCGTGGCTCCACCATCATCCGGGCTGGGACTTTCACGAACAACGGCATCATCGAAGCGAATAGCAGCAATGGCCTCGAAATCAACGCGGGGCCCTTATACTCTGGGTTCACTGATTACTCTTCGAGCAACTCAACTCTTACCGGAGGCACTTATATTGTTGACAACAACAGCTTTATGTATATCGCTACGAACGTCAAAACAGCGAACATAGCAGTCGATGCCGCCAACCTCACGCTCGTCGGCAGCAACTCCAGCTTTGAGGTGCTGTCGGACGAGTACAACGATGAAACCGGGGGCACGGACAACCCGCTCGAAGGCTCGCTGCGCACTGTTGCAACCGACGGGAGCCTGCATCTGCTGGACGGCCGTGCATTTGCCGGTTCGATAGCCTTCGATGATCAGGGTCTGGTTGAAATCGATGGAGGCACTTTCACGGAAGCGAGCCTCACCGTCGACTCAGGTGGGCAGTTTATCGGCCATGGAACCGTCGCAGCGCCTTTGACCAACAATGGAGACATGTCGGCACAAGGCGGGACGCTCGATATCAGCGGGGCGGTCGGCGGCAGCGGCTCGTTTAACATTCAGAACCAAGCGACATTGCGCTTCGATGCGTCGGTCGGGGCGCAGACCACCGTAGACTTCCACGGCGCGGCGACGCTGACACTCGGCGCGCCGTCCAGCTTTAACGCCACCATTGTAGATTTTGGATCGAACGATGCCCTGGATCTCTCCGGCAAAAAGGCGACAGACTACTCCTTCGACACGAGTACGGATCGACTTAGCGTCATGGACGGCGGCAGCACCGTCACGACGCTGCAATTCACGGGAAGCTACGATCCGACCGGCTTTACGCTAACTCAATCTGGAGGGGACACGCTGGTGACGTACGCGCCGCCGGCAGCCGCCACCAGCTCAGCAATGACGGATCTGGGCCGTCACCTCTATGAAGCCGCGTTTCCTGCTTCCGGCTCGTCAGCCAATCAGACGCAGCACATGGCCGAGACAACAAGCCCGCACCTTGCGGTCGCCGACGCTGCGCTTTACGGGCGAAATGAACCCGCGTGATGCGAGTCAGATCCGAAGGAAGGGAGCATAAGGGTCCATCGCCGCCGCGACCCTTCAGCAAGCGATGGCTGCGCAACAGCGGCTCAGATCGACGTTGGGATTGAAATCAGAAACGTTCTCGACGGCAGCCTTTGTCGGGATGCTAAGCGACGATTGCGAGCGGCCGGACATACTGATCGCGAAGCGCATTAACTCCCGTTCACCGCGTCAAGCGAGCACGCTTCCTAGTGGAACACGTCATTTACCGGCCTCGAAAAAAGAAAAACCAGAGAAGTATTAAAAAGGGAATTGGCACTCCAATATACCACAATGCAGCCCCAGTCAGCATATCAATACTCCAAGTTGCCGCCAAACTTTTAACGGAAGTTCTGTCCTCTAGCATTGCCCCAAGAGACGGTTCACCGACCGCCTAAAAACGCTGGTTGTCCGCTTCGGAGCACGTCGAGGAGTTAGATGAATGGCAACACATTCCGCGAAGTCAACCTGCGCGTCCGATATGCCCTAGCTTTTTTGGACCCCCGGTCAGCTTGCGCAGTATGTGCGAAAGGTTCTCGACGGCGTAGGACTTCTGCAGAAGCTCGAAGCCGTGGCGTGTATCGTCGGCGAGGACGTCGCTGTAACCGCTGGTCAGGATCACAGGCACACGCGGATAGAGGCGGCGGATCTCGCGACCGAGGTCGACGCCGTTCATGCCAGGCATGACCACCGTCGGAAAACACCGCGTCGAACTCGTGACTTCGTTCGAGCAGGTCGTCAGCGCTTCCTCGGCGCCAGCGGCCCAGGTCGTCTCCGACGTTGTCCTCGACGACGAGGACGCGGCGGCCTTCGGGGAAGCTTTGTCGGCACGGCATCGAGTACCGCGCAAGAGTGCTGTTACTCGACCGAATTTTCACGAGCGGAGTCACTGGTCTGGTGCGAAACACCGGCTGGACCGCGAGTTCGGAAGCGCTTCGAGGATGACGCTACGCCATGGAGGAGCTGACCGCCGAGCTGGCAACGGCCTTTCTCTGCGGCGATCACGGGATCAGCAACGAGCCGCGCCTCGACCATGCGCAGTATCTCGATCACTGGCTGAAGGTGCTGTTGAGTTGGATTTCCATGATCTCAACGCCATTGCGGCCACTCTCTCATCATCGAACACTTCCGCGATCGAGCCACGATTCTCGATGTTCGCGAGTGACCCGTACGCCCTTGGTGTCACCTCGCGCGCATTGTGAAAGGGCGGCCCAATCGTTACCGCCGCCTTCGATATAGCTACCGAGTGCGGCCAGCGGTCTCCATGGCGGGCAATGAGTTGGTCCAATTGTCTGGGGGCACGATTTTCTCTGTCGCGATCACCTGAGAGGGTTCGACCACGACAGCAGAGATCAGGCGGCTTCGATGATCGGGGCTTCCGTGAGTTCCGTGTTGGTCATGCCCGCATACAAGATTACATCGCGCCCTGGCTTGAAAACAGCTCGCAGAGTGTCCCCCACCGACCGCTCAGTAAAACTCAGACACGGCCAGTCGTCGTTGATCGGCCCCCACTCGCTCTTGAGGAACACTCGGCCGTCCGGTTGCATCAAATCTTGAACGCGCACGAACTCACCTCCTCCAGGACGTCGGCAAACCCCTTACACTCAGGTACAATGTTTACGGTCGTATGTTGATCGACAGTTTCGCCGGGAGAGAAAACATGGACTCTGGCTATATCATCGCCGCTCTCGCACTCTTTACGATCGGCAGCACGCTAGCCGCTGCCATCTTCCACTTCGGCTTTCACCTGAAAGATCCGAAAAACATGGAAGCGGCGAAACGCGTCGCAGAGGATCGCGAGTCGGCAACAACGAAGATGTCTTCTCAAGGTGCACAACGCAAAACGCTTCGCGAGAGGCTGGATGCTGCTCCTCGAATAGATGATCGGATCGGAAGAGATGGCGGCCTTGGTCCTCTGGACGCTATCAACACAGATTGGTCAGAGTGGCGTGCGGTTTTAGGCAACGTCCCGGAACGATGAGAGACCGGCGACCGAAGCCGCCGGACCACGTTGGCAACTTTGACTACGGTCTTTGCATCAGCCTCGGACACAGCCTGACCGCCCTGTCGGCATAACGATGAGCCTTGCCGATCAGCCGTCGTGCACGCGAGAGAACTGAACGGTGTTGCGGACCGGACCTTCCGCGATCTCCGTCCTTTATCTGGAGTCTCCAACGTCGGGCGACATTCGGGCTCCCGAGGCGATTGCGAGCGCCGGTTCGCGCCTCCCCCGTCGATCTGAAGCGGATCGCCGTCGTCGCTGGCCGCTGAGGTCGGCTGCAGCGCGCGCGAAACCAGCCGACTGGTCCTGTCATGTGCTATCCTTCTGCCCAACATGCTGTCCTGGCTCGCTCAGCAGCCCGCGCATAAGCCGAAAGGCTAAGTGCCGGCGAGGAAGGCCGCAACCGCGATGAGAATGGCGATGGTGCGGAAGCTCGAATCCTGTCTCCAGGCGCACGGCGCGCTGGCGCAGTCTTGCTAAGCGAGTGACACTTTCAGGTGCACGGGATTGTAAAGCGTGTTGGCCACCGGAGACCAAAGGGTGGCATGCTTGACAAGCGCGTCCAGCGCATCGGGAGGAGCGTCGGCCTCAATGTTAATGACGACTTCGATTGACTCAAAGCCGAGCGGCTTGGCAGCACCGCTAGTGCCCCAATGTACCGACTGGTCAACATCGGCGCTGAGGTCGAGCGAAAGCGACCGGATGCCGATGTGCTTCGCGATAGCGTTGGCGTGAATGCCGGCGGCGAGGCAAGCACCGAATGCCGAAAGCAGCATCTCCAGAGCGCTCGCCTCATCGTCGTCGGTCGAGAGGTCCTTGGAGCCTGCGACAGTGGCGCGGACCGGAAGGTCGCGGATATGATGTCTCTGCTGTAGGTGACCGTGAGCGACGGTGCGGCAGCGAAGCGTCCGCACGCCGCCACCATTGAGCGCGGTCATTGCCGGCATTCGCGAGGTAGTAGCCGGGTAATGACAGCGATCATGCGGGTCTCCAGAAATCCGAAGCGCCGTCTATCGATCTTCGCATTTGAAGCAAGCCTCATGTAAGGTGCGTCCTACGCTACTCCCTTTCTCGACCGCTTACGTTGCAATTTTGAATAGCGGGAATGCAAAAACGAGAGGGGCGCTCGGCGATGCTCGACTGGAACGACCTGCGCTATTTTCTCTCGGTCGCTCGCCACCGCAACCTTTCTTTGGCGGCGCAGGAGTTGAAGGTTGCTCCCTCGACGGTCGGTCGGCGGCTCGCAGCACTCGAGGCGGAACTCGGAGCGAGGCTACTGAACCGCACGCCGGAAGGCTACGTGCTGACGCTCTCGGGCGAGGAGGTGCGCAGCAAGGCCGAGATCTTCGAGGCGGAGACACAATGCCTCAGACGGAGCGTCGGCAATCGCGACGAGCAGCTCAGCGGCATCGTCCGGATCACCTGCGCGGAGAGCGTCGCGAGCCACATCGTAGCCCCCTGCCTGCCGAGCTTGCATGCGCAGTTCCCCGGCATCCTAGTCGAGCTCGTCTCTGAAGTGCGGCACCTGAGCCTGTCGATGCGCGAGGCGGATATCGCACTGCGGGTCGGGGCGCCGGACCAACAGGACGTCGTCGGACGACGGGCCGGCAGCATCGACTTCGCTGCCTACGCGAGCGAAGCCTACCTCGCACGTCGCGGCCGACCGGACTTCACCGCGGGGTCCTGCGGGCACTGCGCGATCCAGCAGGCCGGCGATGTCTGCGAAGATTCGCAATCTGACTGGTTTGAAAGCCTCACCTCCAAGGCAACCCGCTCGTTGTTGACCTGCAGCCACGAAGCCGCCGTGGCCGCAACGCTGGAGGGCGGTGGCTTGGCATGCTTGGCCTCTTTTCGGGCGCGCAAGGAAAGCCGGCTGATCACATTGCCAGCGCCAACACCCGCGCCTTCGGCCGAACTCTGGCTGGTGCTCCACAAGGACAATCGACACACCCTGCGGATGCGAACCGCGGCAGACCATATTGCGCAGCACCTCCGAACTGCGGCCATAAACTGAGTTCCTCTCATCGAAGCAGAGGGTTCGCGATCACTGCCGATAGTAGGCTGGATCAACAGAAGCAGCGGGCTTGCTGATGCGCCTACATCAGCCTTCCGTATTTCCACCTTATGGGGGCGGACCAACATCGCCGCTCAGAATATGGTTGCCTGCTTCAAACATGCAATTTCGCAAACCGGCTTTTCATTAACGCTGCTCGACGCGGATGCCGCAGCCGACCTAAGCCTCTGATGTCAAAGGAACGACGGCACCACGCCGCCGGCTGACACGCAAGGCGAAACATGACGTCCGTAACAGGCAGCGAGCCCGCGGACGCGTACTCACTGGAGTTGAAGGCCGAGAGCATCGTCGTCAACAAGCGGGCGGTGGCCGGCGCTACGGTGCAGGTCAGCATCGTGACGCGGGAGGTCGAGGAAGCGGTCGATGAGCCGCTCAACCACGAACTCGTCGACATCGAACGCGTGGCCATCGGGAAGGTCGTCGAGGCCATGCCCAAGGTGCGAGAAGAGAACGGGGTAACCATCGTCCCCGTCGTCGAGGAGGTCATCGTCGTCGAGAGGCGACTCGTCCTCAAGGAAGAGGTCCGGATCACGCGCAGGCGGGTCCAGGCACGCCACGTCGAGTCCACGCTTCTGCGCAGGCAGGAGGCGGTCGTGACGCGGACAGCTTCGGGCGAGATGCCCGCAAGTTCATTTGATCACCAACAATCAACCTACCAAACGCGAGGAAGCGAAGCCATGGAACACGAGACCATCGTCGCAATCTACGACACCCCTGCCCACGCCCAACTTGCTGTTAGTGAACTCGAGGCCGTCGGCGTTCCTTCGAGCGAGATCACTCAGCACGCCAAGGACGGCTCCATGACAGGCACGTCACGGTCGGCTGCGCCGGTGCACGAGCGGGGCTTCTGGTCCAGCCTATTCGGTGGGGAGCCGGACCATGACACCTCCGTCTACGGCCACAGCATAGACGACGGCGCCACCGTCGTGACCGTTAAGGTCTCGGCCGAGCGCTACGATGAGGCCGCGAAGATCCTCGAGAAGCACGACCCCATCGATGTCGATGAGCGTTCCGAGCGCTACGGCTTGGCCACCGCCGCGACGTCGACTGGCTACGCAGGCCATTCCGGCATGACTGGCCCAGCCGGCCGGTCGGGCCTCGGCGCGGTTGACGCGGGCACGCCAGCGTCCGAGCGCGTGCACGAGACGACCGAACGCGATTCAACGAGTCTTGGCGCAAAAGGCGGGGGACCGGTCGAAGCCGCGGAAGGCAACACGCTCCAACTCGCGGAAGAAACCCTCAACGTAGGCAAGCGTGCGGCTCGTGGCGGCACGACGCGCATCCGCCGCTACACAGTCGAGAAGCCGGTCGAGGAGAACGTGTCGCTGCACAGCGAGCGCATCGTGCTCGACCGCCGTCCTGTTACTGAGGGTCGTATACTCGCCGACGCGGATTTCACCGACAAGTCGATCTCGATGACTGAGATGAACGAGGAGGCCGTCGTCTCGAAGACGGCGCGCGTGGTCGAGGAGATCGGGCTTCACAAAGAAGCCAGCGATCGCGTCGAGGCCGTGCATGACACGCTTCGCAAGGACGAGGTTGAGGTCGAACAAGTCCCGACCGCCGAGCGCGTTGCCGAGACAGACCGGACCACCCCGGTCGATCGCAAGATCTGATCGCTGATCAACCAATGGGGTGCTTTCGGGCACCCCGCATGTGTTTCCATGGGAGAGCTGACTTTGACGACGTACGACGCGAGAACGGCCGGGGTCGCGCCTGACACAACTACGGTGCTGGGCGACGGAAATCATATTCATAAGCGCATCGCTTGGGGCGCGCTCTTCGGCGGCGTGATCATCGCCGTCGCCGTCCAGCTGCTGCTGAGCCTGCTCGGCGCCGGCATCGGGCTAGGGACCGTGAACGTCAACGCCGGCACGACGCCTTCGGCCTCGGGTCTCGGCATTGGCGCCGGCCTCTGGTGGGTGATCAGCAGCTGTGTCGCGCTGTTCATCGGCGGCTACGCGTCGGCGTGGATGGCGGGCATCTCGATCCGCTTCGACGGCATTCTCCACGGTCTGGTAACTTGGGGAATGGCCACCCTGGTGACGATCTACCTGCTGTCCTCGGCAGTCGGCAGCATTGTCGGTGGCGGCTTCTCCGCGCTCGGCAGCGTCACATCGGCAGCCGGCAACGGCGTCAGCAGCGCTGCCAAGCCGCTCGCGCAGGCGGCCGGCATCTCGCCCGACGTCGTTCAGCAGCAGGCACAGGCCTACCTTCAGCCCGCGGCGGCGAAGGATCCA
>JAOYNC020004837.1:0-87440 GCA_025802115.2 Bertia moriformis
GGTCCGGAGGCAGCGGGCATACATGATCAGCATCGAGATCTCCAGCGCGCTCCATCCGGTCTCGCCAAAGAAGGGGGTGGCCCGGTAGAAGTAGGCGGCGGCGGCGGCATGCTCGGCCGCATGGAACTTGAGAACGGCCAGGTCGGTCATGCAGGCCTGCACCGAGTAGGCGTGGCTGGCAACGGTGTAGTGGCGAAGGGCCTTGTCGGTGAGGATCTCGTAAAGGCGGTAGAAGTCGTCGCGGTCTGTCAGCGCGGTGGCCAGGAGCCGATTGTCGATGCCCTGTGGCGTGGGAGCCGACTTGCTGTCCTGCGCGGAGGCCTTGACATCGGCGTTGCTGTTGTTGCTGTCGTCGTCGTCGTTGGTGTTGTTGTTGTTGTTGTTGTTGTTGTTGTTGTCGTCGTCGTCGTCCAGACTGATTTCCTCCATCGCTGCTGTGGCCGTCACTGGCATAACACCGGCGTCCCCCCCAATAACCGGCGCCTCCGCCCACCCGTCGCTCCAACCCCTTTTCTTCCCGGATTCCTCCAGGATATTCCTCGAGAGCATGTAGAGGTCCGCTCGACGGGCGGCCAGGTCTTCGAGACCCGCCTTCATGAACTGAGCCCGGACCCCCGCCTCGCTCTCGGGCAGACTGGCTCGACGGGCGCCGGGGCCGGGGAAGAAGGTTGGGCTCGCTGGGCGGCGCGACGATGACAGGGACGCCGATGACTGGACGCGCAGCGACGAGGTTCGGGCCGGATGCATCATGGTCTTGGGCTCGGGGATTGACGCCTTCTGCTCGTCGCCATCCCCGGCCGTGATCAGCGACGTCGGCGGGATCGGGAGTCCCTTTGTGGAGGTCTGGGCCAGGATCTGCTGAGCGACCGAAAAGGCAAATGTGGCGACCATGTTGTCGATCAGGCCGGCGAGCGAAGGCGGGATCGGTCTCCCACGCGGCCACGGCGACGGCGGCGGCGACGGCGACGGCGACGACGACGACGACGACCCGCGCAGGGCAGCAATCAGGTCGTTCCGCATCACATGCGATATCTCGGGTATGAACTGGAGCGTTCTTCGGCAGACCTCGGCCAGCATGAGCAGGTTCTCCGACTCCTGCTCGGCTGGCCGGCTCGGGATCGCCCGCGGGGCCACTCCCGGCGTGATAGACTCCTGCTCCTCTCGTAACTTGGCCAAGAGCTCTTCCCGACTCGACGAGGCGTTGGCGAGCCGTAGCAGTAGCGCGATCTGACGCGAGAAGATGTAGGTGCGAAAGTCAAACAGCGACACGTTGTTGGCGAGGATGAGGTCCCGGTAAGGCTTTCGGGTCGAGCTGATGGCGATCTCATCGCCATCATCGGCATCGGCATCGGCAGCACCATCGGCGGCGCCGACCCGGCGCGACCGGAGGCCTGTCACCTGCGAATCGGGCTCCGCTTTTTCTCCCTGGTCCTCCTCCGCCTCGATCGCTGCGGCACCTGCTTTTGCCTTGTTCCTCAGCTCTTCGGTGTAGCTTAGGAGGACACCTCCGTGGCTAGCCGGTGAGGGAGCCGACGAGCCGGCTTTCTGCTGCTGCTGCTGCTGCCGTGGTCGGTCCTGCGTGACTAGGTCTAGGCCGGCGCTCAGCTGGTCGTATCCGACCAGGGCGTCCTCGACCAGGCCGACGCTCTCGAATCCGCGTGCGAGCCCCTCCTTGAGGATGAAGAAGGTGCAGAAGTTCCAGCCCGGCAGCGCCCGCTGCCCGTCCTTCTCCTTGATGTCCTCCTCGTACTGGGTCACGCGCGAGTCGAACGAGGTGAGGATCAGGTCCTTAAACTTGTCGATCAGATCATCCCAGGCCGCCTGCACGTCCTGCACCGTCTCGACGTAGCCGGTCGGCACGGCCGGCACCACCCGGGGCAGCAGGTCATACGGCACGTCGTTGATCCCGATCCGGACCTGCGCGACCCGGTCGGTCGCGGTCCGGCTCGACCCGTTGAAGTCGGACCGCATCTTCTCCAGCAGGGTGGAGGACTGGCCGCCGCGCCAGAGCGACGAGGTCGAGGCGGACGTGAGGGCCGCCGCCGCCAGCGGCCCCTTTTCGGCCGGCGCGGCCGAGTCGGAGGAGCGGCCGTGGGTGGTCCGCGGCTGGGTCGCGGCCGCGGTGTTTGGCAGGACCACGTGGAGGACCAGCCACTCGAACGCGTCGTGGTTCTCCTGGTGGTTCGCCTTGCGGGTCGACGCGGGCGTATGCCGCTTGATCCACTCCCGGATCTCGGCCCGGGTCTTGGCCTTGTACGTGTCCGAGTTGTCGCACCGCACCAGCAGCACCTTGAGGTACGGGGTCGGCCTCAGGCCCGGGATCTGGTGGCGCCGGCCGCGGGCGGCAGAAGAAGACTCATGCTGCGACTCGGCGGCAGCGGCGGCGGCGGCGGCGGCTCCTCCCTCGGGCGGCGGCCCGCCGCCTCCGCCGCCGGCCTGGGCCTGGAAGCCATCTTCGCGCGGTCCGACGCTAGCGGATCGGTTGGCTGCTGAGGAGGCAGACGCGGTGGTCGTGGAGCCGGCACTATCGGGGACGCTGCCGGCGGGGACGAGCCGGACGTGAAGGGTGCTGATGGAGCGCAGCGGCCCGGCGTGCGACTGCCAGTGGAGGTTGCGGAGGGGAAGCCGCGGGATCAGGCCGGGGCTGAGAAGCTTGTAGACGTCGTGGGGGTCAAAGTATTCGACTGCGCTGACGCATCAGCGGCGACGACCGGGGACTAGGCGGGTTGAGGGGCCAGACAGACGAACCTGTCACCTTGGACGACGACAGATGTTCCATGTCGCCAACTTACGTCGCTGCCCGCGCGCACGCGTTGCGGCCGCAAATTTATCATGGATAGCAGCTGCAGCTGCGAGCAGCAGAGCTGGCTGGTGTTACTACTGGAATCGGGCAACGGCTGGCAGCTGTTCGCCAACTGCGGTACGCCAACTACCGAAGAGGCCGGCCGAGAACGTTGGTACTCTGCGACGTGGTGATCTTCCGGTGGGTAGACATGAAGGATGCCACATGATGAATGGCATGAACCCCACATGATCAAATCGCCAGTGGCCCCCGCACCTGGGCAGGCTGCATGATTGGCTTCAGTTGTATCCGACTTCCGCTCCCGGTTATATCCCTGCCTGGCCGCCTGGCCGCCCGGCCGTCGGACCTGCCGGATCAGTCATCTGTCTTGCGCCATTTCCCCTCTCTGTTCTGTGACACTACGAGTGGGACAGGGTACAATTTTCAAGCTGCCCGATGTGGATATAGCCAGATCCCGGAGAGCGGGAAATGGCGGGAAAAGAAGAGAAAAAATTTCTTGCCAGATAAACTGAACGAAAAAGACATTGGTTCCATATCAACCCCACCGAGGCACGCTCCCACTTTCTTGACGATCAACCCGACCGAAGCACGCTCCCACGTTCTTGACGATCGATTCCTATCAAGCACGCGTGTTGCAGCAGTATAGGAGAGCCAGCTGTTGAATTGCCCCTGAGATGGCCGCCCTCCAGGCTATCAGGTACACCCGCGGCAAGCTCGAGGTCCTCGACCAGCTCCGGCTGCCCCAAGACTTCCACTATGATACTGTCTCCACCCGCGAGGAGGCCTTTGACTGCATCAAATCCATGAGAGTCAGAGGTGCGCCTGCTTCATTCTGCGGCCTTCTCCCCCAGTCCCTTATCTCTTCGCCACGAGGAGGTGGTTTCGAGTTCTGTCTGATAGAAACAATAGGCGCACCCGCCATTGCCATCGTCGCGACCTTGGCTCTCGCGGTCGAGCTCCACAAGGAGGCGTTAGGTTCGGCCGCACCCGTCCCTCCCCTCTCCAGTCGACCGCAGCTGACCATGACGCCATCTCCAGCCGCGTCCACGGTTGAGGAGACCGTTGCATTCATCGACACCGCCCTCGCCTACCTCCGCGAGTCCCGCCCCACCGCGGTGGACCTGTCCAACGCCGTCACCCTGCTCGGCTCCGTCATCCGCCGGCCCGAGCTCTCGACCCCGGCCCAGGTCGTCGACGCCTACATCAGCGCCGCCGAGGAGATCCTCAGCCGGGACCTGCAAACAAACCTGCGCATCGGCGATGTCGGGGCCGACTGGATTCTCGGTCTCTCCCCCGGCGGGGCCGACGTCTCGCTGCTGACGCACTGCAACACCGGCTCGCTCGCGACGTCCGGCCACGGGACGGCTCTGGGCATCATCCGCACCCTGCACTACCGCGCCCGTCTGCGGCACGCCTTCTGCACCGAGACCCGGCCCTACAACCAGGGCAGTCGGCTGACCGCGTTCGAGCTCGCGTACGAGAAGATCCCGGCCACGCTGGTGACCGACTCGATGGCCGGGGCCCTGTTCGCGACCCAGAAGGAGGCCAAGAACATCGTGGCCGTCGTCGTGGGCGCGGACCGAGTGGTGCGGAACGGCGACACGGCCAATAAGATCGGCACGTACAGCCTGGCCGTGCTGGCGCGCAGCCACGGGATCAAGTTCGTCGTGGCGGCCCCGACCACCAGCATCGACCTCGAGACCGAGTCCGGGGCCGGTATCAGGATCGAGGAGCGACGGTCCTCGGAGCTCACGCAGATGGTCGGGGCCGTTGTCACGGACGAGGGCCGGGTGGACAGCTCGCGCAAGGCCCGGATCGCGGTGGCAGACCAGACGGTTGGGGTGTGGAACCCCAGCTTCGACGTGACGCCGCACCACCTCATCGACGTGATCATCACGGAGAAGGGTGCGGTCGAGAAGGATTCGGATGGTAAGTTTGATCTTGGAAGCATCATGACGAAATAAGGCCGGGCTGGCCGGCGTGGGAGAGAGAGAGATAAGGCCTGGCCGACGCGGGGGAGAGAGGAAGGAAATAAGGCGTGGGCGCGGTGGGAGAGAGATAAAGGGAGTGCGGAAACAAGGCCTGGGCTGGACGGGCTATCAACTCAGAGCGGGCATCAGCATGCATACTAGCGGTAGCTTGTTTGGAGAAAGCAGCATGGCCGAACAGGCGGATGGAAAATTACCATGCCTGGCGGTCCTATTTATGATCCAAAATTCCAAGGCCAGCCTGACGGTCCCCTCTATAATCTAGCCAGCCGGGCCGTGTTTCGATTGTGGCTATAGATCCGACTCTTGCAACGCTTCGGCCAGATTGGACTCGAGCGGGCTGGGCTCGAGCGGACTGGGCTCGTTCAGCGCATGCAGTATGAGCTTTTCGAATCCAACAACGGCCACCTCGAGGTCAGACACGGTCAGGTTCTCGTGGTCGCCGTGGGCAACCAGGATGCTGCCGGGGCCATACAGGTATCTCGTGTGGTCGCCGGCCAAGTTCGCAATGTCGGTCCCGTAGTTCATCACCGCGCCCTCGAACCCGTCCACATCGCACCGGCACTGCACGAACCCGTAGCCGTGGCTGCAGTCCAGCGTGAACGCGTCCTCGTCCACGCGGTCCAGTATGTCCTGCACCCTCCGCTGGATGATGTCGCCGCCGCCCTTCTCGGGCCCTATCGCCACCCGGATCGCGAGGTCGGCCCGGGCCTTGTCCGGGATCACGTTGAGGGCGACGCCGCCGCGGAGCCGGCCGACATTGACCGTCGTGTTGCCCCACTGGTCGTTGCTGCCCAGGTCGGCGTCGAGCACCTTGCCGAGGCCTCGGATCATCAGCTCGTTCGCGGACTTGCCGAGCCAGGGATAGCCCGAGTGGCCGGACACGCCGTGGGCGCGGAGCTTGCAGAACAGCCCGCCCTTGTGGCCGCACGCCAGCTTGTTCTCGGTCGGCTCGCCGAAGATGACCGACTCGAAGCGGGGCGGCGGCGGGTCGGTGCCGGAGAAGAAGCGCATGCCCTCGCCGCCGACCTCCTCCCCGACCACGTAGAGCACCATCAGGTCGGCGGGCCCGACGGCGCCCCGCTCCAGCAGGTTGACGAGCGCGGTGAGCTGGGCGGCCACGCTCCCCTTGGCGTCGACGCTCCCGCGGCCGCCGATCCGGGTGTCGGCGCTCGGATCCGGGTCCGAGATCGAGTAAGGTATGTGGGGTGGGACGACGTCGAGATGCGAGGTGACCAGGACGCGGGGGCGGGGCGGGGGGCGGGAGTCGGCCGGCCGAGTCGGGCCGGGCCCCGGCCACGCGAGCACATTGAAGCGGGAGCTGGAGGATGGGATGAACTGTGGCTGGGTGGTAAAGTTGCGCTCCCTGAGCCATTGCATGAGGAACTCTCCGACCGCGCTCTCGGTGCCGGTCACGGACGGGATCGACACGAGCGACCGGTGGAGGGACAGCAGCCCATCACGCCACGGCGGGGGAGTGGGCTCGGCGACGCCGTGGAGGAAGAGCCCGGCGAGGGAGCCGGTCCGGAGAAGCGGCGCATACTTCATCCTGAATATATTCAGCCGAGTTGGTTGGAAAGAAATCGGGGGAGCTGTCCGGCTTGACGCGGGACGCGCTCAGATGACTGGATCCGCACCGTGCCAAGATCGACAGTGCGGGCTTTCCGCAGGCCCAGGAGCAGGGCCATGCCAATGCCACGTATAATTGTAAGAATATCGTAATTTTGCAGTGACCGAATCCTCTCAGCATGATACAAACGAGTGGAGAGAGAGAGGCACGCCAACTTTGGCCAGCACCAGCTCGCCAGCTAGCTGGCCATCAATCACCACCTTCCTTCTTCCATCGGTTCTTCTTCATGTCTTCCAGCTGCGATAGAACCAGCTTTAGCCACCAAGAACCGGGTTCTCTCCTCAAGACAACAACCATGCACTTTACTCACCCAAGCTTTCTTGCAGTCGCGATACGCCCTGCCATCAGCCATCAGTCCGCGCCGGCACGAGCGTTCCAGTACAGCTGTGGTAATAACTCACTGGAAATAGTGGCCACAAAACGTCCTGTCGCCCCCGTTCCGGTGCAGACACTTGATGCTCAGCTTGGCCGCATCCTGGCACGGGTCCAGGAACTCGCTCTTCTCTTTTCTGGCAGGCGCAAGGCTCAGTCGCTGGACAGCCGATCGGAGCGGATCGGAGCCGGGCGGAGCCGGCGAGCCGTGGCCAACCAAGCCAGGGAGGGGATTTATATCGACCTACCTGTTGAAGGCCCTCCGCGTCTCATCGTTCCAGGGCTCCGCGGCCGGACCCTCGGATCTGGGCTGGTCGGACATGCTGGATGGGCTGGCTGGGTGGGGGCGCGAGACAAGACTGAGGCCGGCGAAGAGGCAGATCAGATCAGGTCAGGGGACTGGCTGCTGGGATTTTATGACTAATCAATCCCCAGGAATGTGACAAGGGGCCGGCTGGCCGGTCAAATCAAGATCTCTCTAACCCGACACTGAACAAGTAGATTGTTCAGCGGCTGCCAGCCTGCCTAGCCCGAATCCGACTGTTGTCGAGACGCGTAGATGCATGAACTCCCCCGTCCAATCTACCTCGGGCGGCGGGGAGATGGGAGTTCCAGACAGGCAGGCGCCTGCTAACTCAGCCAGCAGCTCTTTCGTACCTCTCGGAGCTGGCGGGGGCGGCAGGGGGATGTAAGAGACTTGAAATCTTCATATCAGGGGCCGCAGTTTCCCCTCGTCTCTCCCAGCCTCCCTCTAGCGTCCAGCGTAGCGTCCAGCGTAGCGTCCTTGGCGTACAACAGCCGTACCGCGGTCCAAGCTCACTCGCTGACGGACGACCTGTCAGTCCCAGCCGCCGAGCAAGCCCTAAAGCGCCGGTGCCATCAGCCGGCTTTTTTCTCCCCCATTTTCTCCTCTGCCAGCTCATTTCCTGCCGCCCGCTCAGCCGTTTCCGCCTCCGGCCTCGACTGCTCTGCTCTCGCCGAATCCGTCCTCTTGACATTCTTCACATGGGGATTTGCCGCCAGCTGGCGAGATCACCCACCCTGCCCACCATTTCCTCCATTTTCTCCGGCCAACCGGTTGTTGGATCCCTGTATCGGCCGGCGTCGGCCGCATTGCCCGCGTCGCCCGAATCGCCCACATCACACGCATCGCCGCCGCCCGAGAAGAGGTTCCATGGCCGTCGTCGAGCATATTCAGGTTATCGATGACAAAATCCGGCTCCGCGGATTCAATCCCGGAGCGGCCAGCTACCATGGCACCAAATGCACCCTGAGCTTCCTCTACCGGAACAACGAGAACGCCTTTCCCAATGGCAAGTACGGTCTCGCATACACCAACCTGGTCGCTCTGTTCCGGCTGGTCGTCTTCTACGCCGACCTGTGGACCGACGAGAGCGCGGAAGACGACTTTTACGATGTTGTCGCATCCGACCTCCGTCAGGATAGGAGGCCGCACCCTCAAATGATCCGGACGGCTGTGAACTTCTTCGCCAGGGCCCGAGCAGCCTACTTGGCGGTCAGTCAAGCCGCCGCTCCGTCGGCCAAGCCCAAGGTCGAGAGTCTTGCCACCCACCTGGTCGACTGTTGGAACAGCGCGACCCGTGGCCGGGCCCGGAGCCCGGCTCCGGCCCATGTCTGGGACGGCAGGCGGCGCGAATGGAGGGAGCTGGTCCGCAGGTCGCCGGGCGTCATCACCGGTCAGGACATGTTGCCGGATTTGCATCATGGTGAGGGCCTCGGGAGAGAGCGGGCGAGGTCGCCGAGCCTGACGCGGGAGCGAGGCCTGTCCATCAAGGGCGCGTCCCGCCGATCGATCGAGGATCGGGTGCGGGTCAAAGGGGAGACCCCTGCCGCCGATGAGGCTGCCCCCCCTGCCGCCTCCCAGCGCCGGGATTCTGACTCTGGCGATGTAGAAACGGCCAGCTTCACGCAGAGCTGGGCCGGTCCCGACCAGGGCCGCCGGATCGATTCCGCCGCCGATGGCGGCGGTAGCACGCCGACTACGCCCGAGCGCTTCTTCGGCGGCGGCAGCGATGGTCAAGACCGCGCCGTGTTGACATATCGGCGCAATCCCGACTCACCTCGTTACAGCAGCCCAGGCTCGCCAGGCCATCGCCTGGCTGCCCCGACCAAGAGGGGGCCGCCAACCGAGGATTCCGGTCCCGATCCCAAACGCCGACGCTCCGGGCTGGATCAGTCCGACCACGAGAGGCAGATCATGGCGCTGAGGTGTCACGGCGATGAAATAGGTCGCCTCAAGAAGAGATGCAGCGACATACACGATAAGATTATGAATCTGACCGACGAGAGACACAAGGACATCAACGATATGAAATCGACTGCCGGCCAGTACCGCGTGCAGACGGCCGGCCTCGTGACCCGCATCCAGGCGTTCGAGCCGGACATGAAATCGCTGGCCAGAAGAGTGGATAAAATGGAGAGCCTCCACCACGCACTTGCCAGCCAGGTTGACCGTCTATCCGGGTCGCGAGCGGGAGAAGATGGTACAGACGGGTCGGTGGCCACGGCCACGGCGGGGCAGCAGAAGCAACAGTTCTCCGGAACGGCCGAAGATGCGGCACATGCAGCACATATGGTGACCAAGATGTCAGAGATGGAAAAGAAACTCGATCACCTTGGACAGGGATACCAGGACATAACCTCGCTCATACAAGCCGTCAGGGCCACTGTCGACAGGCTGGAGAAGTCGGAAAAGTCGGAAAAGTCGGACAGTTCGGCAAGTCCGGCGCAGGATCGGCGCAGCCAGTCAGTGGCCAGTATGCTGAGAATCGTGGGCAGAGCTGGGACCGAGGCCGGTCAAGATGTCTCCAGGCCCGGGCGGGCACAAGACTCATTGCCAGGGACCGGTGATAACCATCAGCTGGATACCATCAAGGCGGATATCTTGGAGACCAGAAACATGGTCGGCCCGCTGCTGGGACATGACGCAAGAATCAGCACACTGGAAGCAGAGATGACGTCTCGTGCCCTCTCAGCCCAGCAAGAGGCCCTCTCGCAGGATCTGCGACAGGCCATGTTGACGGTAAATCGACGTCTCGATACACTCGAGAGCGTGAACAGCACCCGGGCCAACCAGCCGGACGATCTCACGTGGGTCGTCAGAATGGTGCGAGAGCATGCCAAGCATTTCGGAGAGCTCCAAAGGAAACTCCAAAACAATCAGGTCGTCCCCGGGCTCGAGAGCCGCATCGCGGCGCTCGAGCAGGAGCAGGCCCGGCTCAGCGCCGACAAGAACACAGGGTCTGCGGAGCAGCAGCGGCAGCTCGACCGGCCGAGCCCCCTCATCGAGGAGATGGTGCAGGACTGGTCGAAGGAGAAGATCAAGGTACAGATCATGTATGAGCAGCTTCAGCAGCAGCAGCAGCAGCAGCAGGCCGATGTGGCCGACAGGCAACGGGCCCTGCACGAACGTGTCGAAAAACTTGAGGCCGTGGCCGGCCAGAGGAGCGAGACGCGAGCTCGCAGTACCATGCGCTACTCCACAGCCGAGTCCGAGAGCGTGGCCGGAGATGGCAGTTCCTCGCCCCAGCTCGGAACTCCGGACGCGATCAAGCGGCTAAATGTCCTAATCAGCGGCATGAAGACCGATCTGCGGGAGCAGCGCTTCAGGATTGACATGGTGGACCAGAAGGTCAACCGGAAAGATCCTGGCCTCGTCACGGTGGCCCAGTTTGAGGAGCTCCGTTCCCAGATGCAGGCGCTGCAGCAGATGGTCTCCTCTCGGACCCAGGACCCGCCGGCCGGCCGGATCGGGGCTGCGGCCGGGTCTCGCCCCGTGGGCGGAGGCGACGAACCCTCGGCCAGCTTCTCGACCGCGCTGCAGACGATCCAACATTCGGTGAGCGTGTTTGGCGAGATCTCGCAAGAGCCAGCGTCAGACGGAGTGGTGTCGATAAGCCAGGAGCTTCTGGACAGGCATGTCTCACTGCTGCGGAATGCAACAATGATGCTGGGGCAGAAGGGGGGGACGTAGATCGAGCCTGGGGAACCAGCAGCACTAGGCCGGCGGCTCAGAGGAGTCATGGCCGTATTAACCCGCTGGCCCGAGGTTGACATGCATTGCGTAGCACTGCAGCCTCAGCCGGACACTCTGTATGATAAACCAAGTGACGAACACCTCGGGACGGGGTTGAGATGGGGGGGGAACCACCGGAGCGGCAGCATCCGGAGACAATATAAGAATAAGAGAAGAAAAAAACCCTCTCGCTAATGTGGTTTGGCTTGTGCCGTGTGGGGTGGATGCAGTATGTTACTCGGTTTAGGAGCCGTGGGCCGAGTGAGGAGCCCCGCCGCGGCGCCGCCACGCCGCCACGCATAGCCCGCGTGTAACCGGTCTCGCGTCGGCTCCACACGGCTGAATCTCGGCCATGACGGGATACGAGGTCGAGATATCGGCGGGGGGACACTTTCTGCACTACTTGCACTTTGCGGTATCGGCTGGAGGCTCTGCCGAGTCCCGTATGCCTGTGTGCTATCTGCTAATCTGAGGACCACGACTGCGATGCGACCATCCCGGCGGCAACACCTTAATTGTCCAATCGGGGAGCGGGATTATGTGTGGGGGCCGGACGAGACAAGAGAGGGCTGCGACATGATATGACGGCAGCGCCATCTGACGCTTCCGGCGGGGGCGGGTACAGGCGCTCATCTACAGCCGAGCGACAGATCAGCGAGCGATTAGTTAATTCCAGGGCCCGCCTGGGGGCAGCGGGAAGTGATCGGCTATGGAATGTCTCATGGACCGGACAGGAGAACCGGGATCCCGGCCGGCGTGCCAAGAACAAACCACGATCCGGGGAGGGTTCTTTGTAATTTCTGGACTCGGGCCCAACAATGCATTCATTCTAGGGCGGAACTAGAATCCTCCATGGCCAGTACACATGGCTCGTCCACATGGCGCTGGGCCCTTGGCCTGGCTGGCATCGCCGCCTGAGCCGGAAAAATCCTGTTCTTGTTGAGGGGGACGGACGGGACAGGCTGAGCAAACGGATTCGGCTATTGGTGCCGAGAGATAAGCCGCATACTGAGGAGGCCAATTTACCGACCTTTTGAGTCGGCCGAAGAGGGCCCGTGGTATTTTATCCCGCCAGCGGCGGCTGGAGAGTTGAACCAGCCTGATTGTCAGGGTTGGGCCGCACCGTGGGCGCTTGGCCCGTTTCCTGTCCAGCGTGCCATTGCAGGATGGTGCGAGGCAAACCAGAAAACAGAGAGAGAAAAAAAAAAAAAAAAAAAAAAAAAAAAAAAAAAAAAAAGAGAGGCCATTGCATCAACGGGCCGTCGTCGCCGCGCTCAGGGGGGCTGGGCAGCTGTTTGCTTGCCGGCCGGGGCCGAGGAAGAAAAAAGAAAGGAGGTCGATAGCGCTACTAAATCCCCAACGAGACTCGAGCAGCGCCCCGGATGGACCAGTCAATCAATCTGGCCGGGGCCGCGGCAACGAAAAAAAACAAGAGGGGTGGTGCGAGCCCTTTCCCCTCCCCTCTCGCCCCCCACCTTTATCTGCCGGCCAGATGGGCCGGTCGCGTCGTCATCCACCAGAAAGGCTGCGCTAACGCTTCACCGGCCCCCCTTCCTGGCTGCTCTCTCTCAACCTCCCTCTGCATTCCTCCGACCCGCTCTGGACTTGCCCCCTTCGGCCCCCCCCGCCGCTGTCGCTCCGGACTGGCGGTCTTGATTTTGTCTGATTTTTTTATTGCCATTCTCATCTTCCTCCTCCGGCAGGAAGAAAATATCGGCCACCGGCAGATAATGCGCCGAGACCGCAGCGTGCTTCCTACCGCCGTCGCGACCGTCGTCTTCGTCCTCGCCGCCGCCGCCGCGGCTCCCGACCGTTGAGCCAGGCTTTCGCTATACCATGCTCCGCAGCCGGCCCCATATGTTCAGGCGGTATCTACAAGTCGCCACCCTCGCGCTGTTCGGCGCCGCGCTGTACCTATCCTGGCAGCGGGCGCCGGCCGCAGCAGCGACCTTCCCGGCCCGCCGGCCACCCTGGGCGCCGCCGTTACCGACATCGGCGCCGCCGCCGCCGCCGACTTGGCCAGATCAAAACAAGATATACCCAAACGATCCGGATGATACGGCCCAAAAGACCCTGCCGGGGACGAGGATGCCCGGCCCGGGGCTGCGGCCGTACCTCGA
The DNA here is from genome assembly GCA_025802115.2 of Bertia moriformis. Classification (NCBI taxonomy): domain Eukaryota; kingdom Fungi; phylum Ascomycota; class Sordariomycetes; order Coronophorales; family Bertiaceae; genus Bertia; species Bertia moriformis. Next base: position 12,950 of record JAOYNC020004837.1, read on the forward strand.
CGCCGGAGACCGGATACCGAAACCGGGCCCGGCCCGGTGCGGCGTCGGCCTCGAGCACCTGCACAGCCCCTGGCTGATGCTGTCGGACGACATCATCTACCGGCGGCGGTGCATCAAGACGGTCTGGTCCGAGGCCGTGGACCGGAACGAGGTCGCCGTCGTCAAGGAGCCGCTCCTCGTCGCGGAGCCGGCCGAGATCAAGCTGTCGGCCTGCGCCGCCGCCCCGGCCGTGATCCAGTGCGGCAGCGGCGGCGGCGAGGGCGACGACCGGCTCGTGCTCCGCGTGCCGCCGCCCCACGCGATCGGCCGGCACGACGACCTCATGTTCGGCATCGCGTCGTCAGCGTCCCGGCTCACCGACTCGGCCCTCTCGCTGGCCCACTGGCTGTCCGGCACCCGGGCGAAGCTCGTCGGCGTCGTCACGGACGGGGCCGCCGACAACATCGCCCACCTCCACGCCCTCTACGCCGCCAACGGGATCCAGGCCGAGTTCCGGCCCGTCCTCAACCAGTCCCACACCGTGTCGCAGACCCACTTCACCATGGTCCGGGACATGCTCAACGCCAGCACGGCCGCGACCCGCTGGTTCGGCATCTTCGACGACGACACCTTCACGCCGTCGCTCAGCGGCCTGGCCGAGGGCCTCCGCCGGTGGGACCCGGCCAAGCCGTGGTACATCGGCGCCCTGTCGGAGGACTGGAACGCGGTCCGCATGTTTGGCCGGATGGGGTTCGGCGGCGCGGGCGCGTTCCTGTCGCGGCCCCTGGTGGAGGCGCTGCTCCCCCACATCGACTCGTGCATCGACCAGGCCACCATCGGGTCCGGCGACGGGATCCTGCGCGAGTGCGTGCACGGCCGCACCGCCAGCCGGCTGCAGATCATGCCGGGACTGTGGCAGCAGGACATTGCCGACGACGCGTCCGGCTTCTTCGAGGCGGACCCGCTGCCGCTGCTGACGGTGCACCACTGGAAGAGCTGGTACTGGGACCCGATCCAGCAGATGGCGGCGGTGACGCACTGGTGCGGCGACTGCTTCCTGCAGCGGTGGCGGCTCGGCCGGGACACCGTCCTGGCCAACGGCTACTCCATCTCCATCTACCGCGACGGCCACCGGCGCCTGAACCTGGGCCGCAAGGAGGCGACGTGGCGGCACGCTGCCAGCGGCTACTTCGACCTGACCATGGGCCCGCTGCGGCGCAAGATGGGCCTGGACGAGAAGAAGCAGTACAAGCTGGCGCGGTCGGGCCTGGTCGCGCCGGATGCCGAGCCGGCGGCTGGGCCGAGGCCGGGGCCGTTTGTCCAGACGTACGTCTACCGGGGCAGCCGGGTCGTGCAGGGCGGCAAGGACGAGGTGATTGATCTGGTGTGGAGCTAGCTACTTCGTGCGCGCTTTTGTTCGCGCGCTCTTCTGTCGGGCTTGGATTCGGCGCGGGAGAGGGAGGCGGATTGGCACTCGGAGCTCGAAGCTCGGGTTCTTATGATGGAATGCGCGGAGCATGGGGGGCGTGGGCGCATGGGATCTTGTCGTCTTTGGTCTTGTCTGGTCTTGTCGTCTTTGGTCTTGTCGTCTGGTCTTGTCTGGTCTTGTCGTGGTCTAGTTCAGGTTCACTATATGGGAAGGAGACCTCCCGAGTGCATTGTTTCGTTGTTTACCGCGTCGGCGTTTGGTGGGGGCGGGCGGGGGGCAGGAAAAGCTCGGCAGGCAGGCGGTCAGGTATATGGACAGGGCCGGCGTTGGTGCCGTGAGAGCGTGACCGTGGGGGGCGGCGTATCGGGTTTCCTCTGCTTGGAGCTCTCGGGGTGCTGGCCGGGGTGTTGGCCCAACTATTGCCGTTTCTATCTCATTACTGATCGAGAGAATGAGATGGCAGAGACAATGATAGATGGGGGAGGTGCCATCAGGAGCATGCTGCTGCTGCTGATGGTGTTTTCTATATTTCCAATCATAGATAGATCGGGATGTGGCAGCGGCGGTGATATCCTAATAGACTGGCTGGCGCCCATCAGCTGCCACTGACTGCGACGCCGGTCTTTTCTCTGCGAGAGAGAGCGGCCTAATTTCAAGTACCGTCTCGATTTTATCTCAAAGACCAGTCAACCAGCCATCTTTATCAACCTAGTTCCCCCTGACGGCCGTCGGTCTTTCTAATTGCTCGATACTTGGTAATCCGAGTGTCGTCCAATTGCGGCATTGGCGCTATTGCATTGGCCCTTTTCCATCAGTCATATTGCATTAGCCATTCTCCCATCAGTCATAGCTTGGCAGGTGGCCAAGTGTGGCCAGTTGCGCAAGTGACACGTGTCTCCTCCCCACGGCAGGATCACTCCTCATATCAAGATCAAGACCAGACCCGCCCCCTCCAATAAGCGTAGTCCTTTAAAACTGAAATAGGATCTCGAGCACCCGGTCGGTGGCCGCGCGCCAGCCCGGGTCTGCATCTCATTCTTGACTGTCTTTTCTCCTCCACTTGAGCTTTGCTGGAACACTGCTGCCGGCTGGCAGGGTCATCCGCCGCCACCACACTTGTGGGCGGGGGGGACTCTCGGCCGCGACAACCAGCGAAAAATTGCGCGAATAGCATTCAGGAAAACAACGCAGGCCCAAATTTACCGTGTCATGGACCGGCCGGGCCGGCCCTGCCTCAACGCCGCACTGGCATGCGTGCTCTGGAGGCCAGAGTCATGAGGTCTCTTGCCTGTTGAACAGGAACGGAGAAGTAGAAGCCGGCCCGAGGCAGGGCTGCAGATGGAAGAGAGAACGCCACGCAATGGCGGAAAAGATGAGTCATCTGCGCCTGCGTCCATCTTCTTCGGCTCATGATTGGCGAATATCATTTAGGCCCCTTTGAGGGACGGTGGATCTCGACCCAGACGAAGCGCTGTTTGCTGCTATCTGGCTGCTCGGACCACCAACCACCACGAGGTGGCTTGGCTCCGCCTGCTTCTGTTGCTGCCGCGGCCGCGGCCGCCCCCCTCTTGAGTACGCCAAGTAGCGGGAAGAAGGGAAACAAAGCGGGGAGGCGGAAAGCAGCCGGGCCGGGGCGGTCTCAGTCTGTAAAACCTGCGCTGCTCCCTCCCTCCCTACCCACCACACCGCCGGCCGAATCGCAGCAAACAGCGGCAGGGAATCAAGTCTCCCGGCTTGGGTAATGAAAATCGGGATAGAGCGCTCAATCGATTTCATTAGAACTACAATTACGGCAGAGAAATGATGGCAAATAGCTGGCGACGGATTCCAGCCAGTCGACCTGGCGGGATGAAGTGAAGTCAAGACCAGGCGCTGCCGGCTGGCGCCCCCGCGGAGCCGCGGAGCCGCGGAGCCGCAAGCAGCAGCACCCTCCTCGCTCCTCGCTTGCCCCCAAGCCACGCTGCACGACCAGAGAGGAAGCAGTTTCTTTTCTGCCGCCGCCCCAGCGTGCTGGGTCGCAGTGTTTCCCCTTTCCCCTGTTGGATTACCATCGACCAGAAGCGGTCCGGCCCAGAGGAAACTGGCTCCCCTCTCCTCTCCCCAGCCACATTAATTGCCCACGCTCCCCCACTCCGGAATCATAGCCCTGCCCCGTCCGCCCCAGCCACACGATTAGACCCACCCATCGACGGCCAGAAGACCACAAAGAACTCCACCGGCCACGGGGCCGCCGCCGCCGTATCTCTTGCCTCGCCTTAATCCTCCTCCCACCTGCGCAGGCGCGTAGCCTCATCCTAATACCTTGCGCCATCTCGCACCCTACTACCTATATTTTGCCCTCTCTGCCTCGCCCTCTCCCTGCTCGCTCCTCCCTTCTCCCTGCCCCTCCCTCGCGCGCCCGCCCCCGCCATGCCCCCGCCGCTCTCTCACCTTTAGTCGGCAGGCAGATCGCACGACCAGAGAAGAAGCGCTGCGATAATCCGCCATCCCCCCTCCGCCTTCTCTTCTTCCCATCGCCAGCCCTTCCCCACGCCAATCTATACGACCCCGAGCGGCGGGCTTCCCCGCGGGGCCTGGATATTTTATATTTTTATCTTATTGGCCGTGCCAACCGCCCACCGAAACGGTCCCGGCCCCAACCCAGCGAGCTCACCCAGCCAGCCAGCCACCGCATAAACACATTGGTTCATAATTGATCACCCCCCCTCTCGCTGCCGACAGATCGACGGCCAATTCCCCCCCGAGTACTCCAAACAATATCCGCAATGGCACTGGACTGTATGCCTGCCTCCAGTCCTGTCCCGCCTCCCTCCCGAGATACTGACGCGGGTCCGGCAGTGACTGCGGACGAGAGGAAGCGGTATACGGCCATCATCGACCACCTCCTCGAAGAAGCCGACATCAGCACGGTTTCTCGCAAGACTATCCGGCAGGGCCTAGAGAGCGAGCTCGGGGGGAAGAGCCTGAGTGACCATAAAGTAGGGCGCGGCCCGCTCCTTCCCGGTCCGGCCGGGCCGCACAGGACCCTTGGCTAACCGGCTGAACAAACAGAGCGCCATCAAGGCGCTTATTGAGGCTCGATTCGATCTTCTGACCACCCAGCCCTCGCCCAAGCGCACCGGCAGCGAGGCCGCATCTGAGGAGGACGAGGACGAGATCGAGGACGAGATCGACGACCGGCCGACAAAGAGGATTAAGCGAGAGCGCTCGCTCGAGGACGAAGATGCGAAGCTGGCGGCCAAGCTCCAGGCGCAGGAGAACAGCCTGGCCCGCGGCCGGGCCACCCGGGGCGCGGCAGGCGGGAAGGCCGCCGCCACGGCTGCGGACAAGTCCAAGAAGAAGGCGCGACTGAAGCGGAGGAGCCCCAAGAAGATCCGGCCTGGCGAGAGCGGAGACGAGAGCGACGGTACGGGTGTCGCCAAGAAGAGGGGGGGCGGCTTCCAAAAGCCGTTCAATCTGAGCGTGGAGCTCACGGAGGTGTGCGGGGGCGAGACCCAAGTAAGTGGCGGTATCGGTGGTGATGGTGGTGGTGGTGGTGGTGGTGGTGGTAGGAGTGGTGGTGCCCGGTGGTGGTACCCGGTTTTGAGCCCGGCTGGCCGCATCTCGTCGCACCTGGAACTGACACGGTCGCAGCTGCCCCGAACCAAGGTGGTCAAGAAGCTCTGGGAGTACATCAAGTCGAACAGTCTGCAGAATCCTGACGACAAGCGGCAGATTCTATGCGACGACAAGCTGCAGAGATTATTCAAGAACGACAAGGTTGACATGTTTTCGATGAACAAGTTCATCGGAGCTCACCTCTACCCGGTGGAGGAGAGCTAGGGGTCGGGGGGCCGGAGTCGGGGTCGGGGTCGGGATTTGGCGCATGCAAGGCCATGGTTGGTTTTATTTTCATTTTTTTCAGCGGATATGCCTGGCCCGGATGGCTGGCGGGACCTTTGCCAGCTTTTTTTTCATTCTTATTCTACATTCTCATTCTTCATTCTCATTCTTCATTTCTTATGTATGTCAGAGCTGAAGTGGGCCCTCTGAGTTTGGCAACTTCTTAATTCGGCATAGTCGGTCCATGAAATAATGACTTGGGGCCCCCTGCCCTTCGGTGCTCGCTCCTTCTTGCTCCTCCTGTCTGCACCGAAGGTGTCTGCCCTTATTGCCGTAGGACAACGGCTCGCTCTGTTCCATCTGGCCGCCAGTACCGTCCAGTCTCGTGATGGGATATAGCCCGATCTGACCGTGGTGTTCTGATATATCCATCCCCTCATCGAAAATGCCTGTTGTTCAATTCGACTTGATTCGACACTGTCATGGCGAACGCTAACGTCCTGCCTCGGGTTACTTTGGATGGCGCGGCCATAGCCCGTGCCGGCCTCTACAGTCACTGTCCCCCCTGCCCACCCCTGCTTGATAGTATATCCAGCCTCGAATGGTTCTCTACTCTCTCGCTCACAGTGGGGATGACCTCTCCGGGCAGTAGTAATTCCCCAGCACCGATAGGAGGGCCCCGGGCAGGAGTCTGTCACCGCCTACACGAGTCTCTAGGCTGTAATTCGCTGCCGTCGACAGGAGGCCTCAGGCGGTAACTCGCTGCCATAGACGGGAGGCATCGGGCAGTGATTCGCCACTGCCGACGACGAGAGGCCCCGGGCAGTAATGTAACTGTCTGCTGCGGAAAAAATGCTCTGGTTGAGCTATAGCCGAAGCAAATCGAGCATGGAAGACCGGGACCACAAAGGAACCAGTTTACAACACATTTCGAATGAATAAAGCTGTTCGGGACCCGGGTAATCGAGGTAGTAAGTCTGGGCGGGGCCACTCCTTCGCTGGTCTGCAATTTCCCTCCCCACTTGAATCTGGCTGGACGGATGCTAAAAATGGCACGGACAGATACCAGAGGAGATGAGATAGCGGCGGTATGGATACGAAACACCACCGAGGCTGACAGCGTGGTGCCTCCGACAATGGTGCGGAGAGGATACCTGGCCCACCCAACTCGGCCACCGCAGGCAGTGGAAGAAGGAAGATTACACGTCGGCCGTACACTCCTTACCCCTACCCCTACCCCACTAGAACATAGACCAGTGTTAAACACAACCACTCTTATCCTTACTCACACGCCACCTTTCTTACACCTACCCAACCTGAACGTAAGTGGGCAGTCACGATAGTAGACAGGAGGCCGTGGCCATGACATGCCCACGCGAGAGGGCCTGCTACATAATCAGCGGCAGATTTGGCGTGGGGATCGTTGATCGAAGTGGTCGACATGATGAAGTAAAGTGGCTTGGCACCCCCTAAAGTAGTGGGGAAGAGGTGAGGGAGAGAGGGCCATTCGGACCGGCTGGCATGGCATACCACGGGCCAGATCGGGTCAGGTCGGTGAGATGTCGGTCCGCACGCAGATCGGTTGAAGAACATACAGTTCATCTGCCACGCCCCGCTTCTTGCTCGACTACCGAACAGCTGGCCAGCCCCGAGTACCACCTTACTCGCGACCGTTTCCTTCTTCAAGGGGAGGGAGGGTATGGAGGGGAGCGGCGGTCCCGGCAGCCAGCTCTGGGCGGGCAGGCAGCTGCCCTGGTAGCGTTGAGGTGTGGTCCGGATAGCTTCCAGGAGACCCCAAATAGCGTTGAGCGCGTGTTCCGAATAGATTGCTGGAGACCCCGAGCAGCGTTGAGCGCGTTGTCTAGATTGATTTCGAAGGCCCGTGTTGTTGGAGAGTCCCGTATTGCTGGAAAGACCAGAGTAGTGTTGAGCAGTCGTCGCAGTCAAACGGTATTGGAAGGCACTGGATAGCTTTTGGGAGCTGGAATTGATTGAAGTGGGCTCGAACGAATAGGTCTGGCCAATCCGAACAACTTTGAGTGGGCCAGATGGATAGTTCTAGGCACACTCAGGCCAAATAGTAGTCTTGCGTGATCGAGTCCGGGCAGAACAGCTCTGGTTGTCAACCCGAGGAGATAAGCCGCAGCCAAGCAGCCAAGCATTGAGTGATCCGAGTAGTCGGCCGGCCATAAGCAGTATGAGCAGTCCAGATAGTAGCTCTGAGCGGGTCAAGTCTGAATGGAACAGCTGCAGCCTGAGGCGCAAACAAGCAAGTAACCAACCAACAAGGAGCAATCCAAGTAGCTAGCCAGCCATGAGCCAGGACTGAGCAGCAACCCAAGGGTCGAGCAGCCCCCCCGACCAGGCGTGTATGTATGGCCCACGCCAGGGTTGAACCCCGGCAGGTCTAGATCCCATTTCATGGCCCGCCTGCCTGCAAGTTAAACTACAATCAACTGGCTCAATCCCACTTCGACGCAGAATGCCATTTACAGGTGGGGCTGAGTTGAATTTTGACTGGAACAAGTGCCTATTCCGTGGTCCGCCAGCTAAATAAACCCCCATCAACCGGCGCCATGCCACTTCCACTTCCACCTAAAACGATGACCCGAGATCGAACTATACCTAGTTTGCCCAACGAATACTGTCCTGTCTGCCTCGGTCGAATCCAAGCTGGCGGCGGCAACAGTCCTCAAAGAGGACCGCCGCCACCGAGGGGGGGGTCCCGGGTGATCCCCTATATATCTACCTATTCGCTCCCCGGGTTCCCTCGTCCCTCGCCCCTCACCCCTCGCCCCTCATGATCCTGCTCCCCTTTTTTTCTGCTTCATTCTCTCTTTTCTCTAGCCCCACAGAAGCACAAACTGCTTCTTCTTTCCCTTTCCTCTGCTTGAGCCCCTGCTTGCCGAATCGTCGCCCTCCTCAACTTCAGTATCGGGCGCCGAGCCGGCGCTGCCGCTCGCGCCCCATGCGGATGGGGCGGCCTCCGTCGATCCGAGCCATCTCAGATCGCGTCGCACCGGCCTGCTGCCACCCCCCGGGATTGAGAACGAGGACTGGGGCTTGGGCGCGATGGGAAGGGCAGGGAAATCGGCCCCGTTTCTCGAGCCGACCGGTCCCAAGCCCGACGACTTTGGAGCGGCCATCGCTGCCCCGGGGGACGAGGCCTGAGAATCGGCGCCGTTTCTCGAGTTGGCGGGACCCGAGTCCGACGTGCCGGCGCCGGGCCAAGCCGGACCTCTGGACCGTGGTGGAGCGACCGTCGCTGCCCTGGGGGCTGGGGCCTCCGAGGGGGCCGGCGACGATGACGATGACAGCGACGACGGCAAGGGACCCGACAGTAACGGCAGCTGAAGCAGTGGGTGCATAACTGGCGCAGTGGGCAGTGGAGAAGCGGACGGTGCCGGAAGAGCCGGAAAGGCCGATGGCGGAGGCGGCACCCTGGGGCCGGACCCCAGGCTGGATGCAGTGGATGCGCTCGCGCGGCGAGTGCTGTTCTTCAGCTTCAATACCCGGGTGGTTTGCCGCTGCGAGGTCGCCGCCGACGATGCCGGCAGGCCCGGGTCTGGAGCCGAAGCGGCCACGGCACTGGCCCACCCGGCAGAGCCGGTCGTCCGGGCCACCATCCCGCCCAGCCCGGGGAGGGAGGGATAGTCTTCGTTTATAGCACGCCAGTCATTGAGAGCACTACGGAGGGCTTCTCCCTTGCCGGCACCATCGTAGAGGTCGGCGACCTCTCGGACCAGTGTAGCGACCGAATTTGGCGGTGCGTCTGCGAAGAGGATGAAAAAGGCATCGAGCGCCTTGGATCCACCCAGTCGGGCCTCGTGGTACGAAGTGACGAGGGCCCGGAAGGCGGCCACCTTGCGGGAATCGTTGCCCAGTAGCGCTGACGCGCGTTCGACGACGTGGGTGTGGCGTATCATGCGGGCGCGCAGGTCTGATGGTAGGCTGGTCAGCATGAGTAGGCTGGCGGGGATCGTCCCGTTCTGCATTTGAAGGCGAAAGCACCCACGGTCAGGAGTCGGCTGGTGAGTAGCTGGGGCTCCGACAGGGAACAGTGCGGCGGCGACGGATGGAGTGGCAGCAGCCGCAGCGAGGGGGGGGTCGCCGGGTGAGTGCGATGTGGTGGTGGCAGCGGCGGTGGCGCCGCCGCCGCCACCATTGCTGCTGCTGCTGCCCGAGAGCTGGGCCCCAAAGGTCCGGCTCGTCACTGTCTGGGCCGAGCGAATGGCTAGCGACCTCTGGTATGCGATCTCGTCCCGGCGGAGAGATGGCGTCGACCCGGGCGGGGACGTATCATCGCTGCTGGCGCCGGCTCCTCCTCCGGCTCCTCCGGCTCCTCCTCCTCGGCCGCCTCTCCCGCCCCTCCTCGCCTCTTGATAAGGCTGGCGATAGTTCAGGGTGGACAGGTCAACGGTCCTGGTCTCCCGCCTGGCCTCCTTCGACAAGGAGCTGGCATGCTCCTCGAGCTGGTGGCGCTTCAGGTCGACTTCGTTGTCGAAGACGATAAACTTCTTCTCGACGCAAACGCGGTCCTCGCATGGGAAGTGGTCGTTGCGGAAATGGACCTCGAGCTCGTCTATGTTGCGGTAGTAGTGCGGCTTCCGGGGGTCGTTGCGGTCGCAGAGGAAGCATCGTTCGTGCTTCTCACGGCAGTGCAGGAAGAGCTTATCTTCGTCGTAGAACCGCTCGCCGCAGAAGGAGCAGAGCGGGTGGCCCTTGAAGCCGGTCTGGTCCGTGGTGCCGGGCCGGTCGTCGCCCCTGGTCATGTGCTGGTGGAGCTCCTTGTCGGCAAACAGGTCATGCTCATGGGTGAAGCACTTCTTGTTGCGAGTGCAGAGGTCACACATCCGCTTCTTGTGGCTGGTCCGGACGTGCTTGTGGAGATTGGGCCAGCCCAGGCCGGCAAAGGGACAGTCGGGGTCGGGGCAGTTGTACCGCAGCAGCAGGACGGTATCTCCGACGATGTGATTGCTGGTGTATCGGATTCCGATGTTCTTGTCGGTGTCTGCGATGTCGTCGCTGTCGTACATGTCGTAGGACTTGTTGGGGTCGCTGGTGAAGATGACGAAATCGGCTGGTGTCTAGGTCGCGGCCGTGCTCGTGTCAGCAGCAGCAGCAGCAGCCGGAGCAGCAGAAGCAGCAACAGCAGGGAGATCAGGGGGTTCAGATGGGGAGTTGAAATGGAAAGGGGTGATGGACTGTATAGCTTACCCTGCAGTGAGCGCAGTCCTTGGACTTGTACAGGGCGCGCATTCTCAGACCGCAGATGTGGCAGGTGATGTGGTTGCAGGGCGAGAGGGAGAAGTAGATGATGGGGTTTGCGCAAATGAAGCACACGTCCTCGTCGACGTCGACGCCGGGTGCCGGGTTCGCGGTGGCAGCTGCGGCGGCGCCCAGGGTGGTATGGGCGGGAGCGGCCGTGGGAGCGGCTGCCGATGCGACAGTCACATGCTGCTGTCCATTCAGGTTGCTGCTGTTGCTCGTGTCGTTGGTGGCCGTGTCGTTGGTAGCCGTGTCGCTGGTGCTCGTGTCGTTGCTGGTTTCGAGTCCGGTGTCCTGGCCGGCGGAAGGGGAGGCCTCCGGGGCGGGGGTGGGATCTTGAGGCCCGCTCTCGTGCTGCTGGATCTGCTGCTCTCTCGGAGCTCCCTGGTGAGACCTGCCGCCTCGGGAGCTCCCCCTGCCGGCACCGCCGCGGCCTCGGCCTCCTCTGCCGCGCCATCCCCCACGGCCTCTGCCCCTGCCTCTCGAATCGGCGCCGCCGCCGCCGCCACCGTCATCGTCGCGAGGGGCGCCCGAGGAGGGCGGTCCCGGTTCCGGGGCCATGGGTAAAGGTAGTGGTGGTGGTGGATGTGGAGGGTGAAGGTGGTTGTGGTGGAGGAGAAGGTGGTGGAGGGTGGAGGTGGTGGTGGAGGAGGTGTGGAGGTTGGAGGTGGTGGTGGAGGAGGTGTGGAGGTTGGAGGTGGTGGTGGAGGAGGTGGTGGTGGTGGGACCGTGTGAGTGCTCAACTTGCTCAGGGTTGGGCTTCCTGGCCGTGTAATTGAGTAATAAGCGCGGACAGGAGAAGAGAGGGTTGGCCACCGGGTGGAGAGAGAGAGAGAGGAAGGGTTTGATTTCAGGCTGCGGTGTAGAAGTAATAGGTGGGTGTGGAGGACAAAGATGCTGGATTTCTTCTCTCCAGAGCAGGTGCGATGGAGGGCAGGGGGGAGAGGAAGGCCCCGCAAGCTCTTGAGGCAGGGGGGGCAGGCCAGCCGGCAAACTGGCCAAATTTATTGTGTGGGGCGCAAATGGCTGGGCCGAGGCGAGCGGGTGAGTCAGCACGGGGCACTGCAGCGATGACTCTTCTCGGTGAGGCGGAGGGGCCGGTCGGCCGCTTCTGGTGCTGCTGCGGCTTCTGCTGTTGCCTTGACAATTGCTCATTTGCCGCCGAGAGACTGTTGGTGCTCTGGCCTAGATCCGCTAGCCCAGGCCAGGCCAGTTCAGACTGGGGACCGAGTGGTTATCCGCCGTGTCTGGCTGACCGGTGATACAAGGAATCCAGGTCAGAGTGCGAAGCGGACCGGGGCAATATGTGGCGACTGTCGGCAGTTACCACATGTCCAGCCGAATTCTGCCCATGCCTAGTGTGCCAGCTTGGCTCGGCAACTCTGCGGTCGTCGACAGTTCCTTACTGGGTGCCTATCAGAGTTCTACATACTAGGCCGCCTCAGGCTGCCAACTCAGGTCAGCATCTCTGCGACTGTCGACAGTTGCAGATTTCGAACAGAATTCCGCTCATCAGGCGGCCAAATACTGCAACTTGGCTCGGCAGCTCTGCGGTTGTCGACAGTTGCTGGGTGGGTGCCTGGCAGATATCTACTCGCCAGGCAGGCCCAATGCTGAGAATCCAGCCCAATCATGGACCAGCAGCGCCATCTCTGCAAGCGTCGACCGTGGCCGGGTGCTGAGCCAGCCAGGACCACTTACCAAGTCGGCGCCTGACGGTTACAATTTAGGTCGCCAGAGGAGAGGAAACATGGGGGGGGTACTCGACTTTGAACTTGGACAGAGTAGTAAGATGGATATCCGAGGCACGGGGGCTGATTGGTAGCCATATTATATTCTAGCTGGCCGGCCGTCTACCCTTCCCCCTTCTCCTCGCCATCCCCGGTGTCCCCGGTGGGTGTATCCGCCAGTTGGCTGGTTGTTTTTAGGCCGGAGCCGGGGCCGGAACCGCCGCGTCTTCCCCAGCATCACCCATGTTCCCAGCTCGCTATCGACTAACCACCAAACCAGCATCTATCTACCAGGCCCCCACTTGCTCCTTACTTGCCTTTGCCCAGTGATAAATGCCGCCAATGACTGCCAGCCATAAGACAAGAAATACCTACCAGAAGCCAGGTACGCCCTTGCCCTCGGCCTCGGCCTCGACCTCGACCTCAGGCCCGGATCGACTACTTCCACATCTTCGTTTCCCGGCCTCCACCTTATACCACCCAATCCCCTGCCTATGCTCCCTGGCTGTTACCCCGCGGTCCTGCTTCCGATACCGAAATCCCGTCCTCTATCTACTCCCTGGGCCCGACATCCCGGCCTCTACTCCCTGGTCCCGACTCCCCGGGTCCAGCCTCGCCGGCCTCTGCTCAACGGCCCCTTCTCCCCAGCCCGTACCCTCGCCCGGCCCCACTCCGCGGCCTCTGCTTTCTTCTACCGCCGCGTTGGTCGGGGCGCACACCAGCACTTTCCCCGACTGGAAGCTCTTCCTGGCCTCCATTCCGGCCGGCCTGATCATGAGGGCTCCAACGAGCGCAACGATAGTGCTGGTCTTGCCGGTGCCCGGCGGACCCTAAATAAGGGTAAACCCGTCGTTTCCGATGGCCCCCAGGATGGCGGCTGCCTGGGAGTCGTTCAGGCGCCAATCCTCTTCGTCCCGTCGAGGATGTCGCGCCCGAACTGAAGCTTGGGTGACGGGCGTGGGTGACGCGCGTAGGTGACAGGCGTGGGTGACGCGCGTGCATTAAGTACCTCGTTGCACAGGTCGTAGTGCTGGAGGCTCTCGAGCGCCCGTCCGCCCCTGCTCCCCGGTCTCTGCTCATCCATCACCACGCCTCAGCCACAACCCCGATACCTATCATTATCATCCGCTTCAGCAGCTATACATCAATACTCCCCTATTCCGATATATGCGATTACCACCATTTAGACATATTGTTATATTGTATCTATATCATACTATTATTGACTATATTATTTGGTTATACCCGCTATGATAATCTAACCCCAATCACCCTGCCTAGTCCTATTTCTAAACCGACCATTTTATGGCGCTCAGAGCGCCTTTATCAGCGTGAGATTGTATCTTGTATTGATCTTCTTTCCCAAGCACCACTCTGCACCGGATCCCCGATTTCCCCTTCGACCACTCCACCAGATCGTTGCAGATTTTCGATATGGGGCGCGCTCCATCTGCTCGCCTGCTGGGCCGTGCGGCGGCCCGTCGGGCCAAGGAAGTTCATGACCAGCTGCTCGCAGCCCGAGAGGCCGAGGAGAACGCCATTGCGGAGAACGAGGCGGAGAACGAGAACGATTGCGAGAGCGAGAGCGAGAGCGAGAGCGAGAGCGAGAGCGAGAGCGAGAGCGAGAGCGAGAGCGAGGAGGAGAGCGAGTCTGAAAGGGGGAACGAGAGCGAGAGCGCGAACGAGAGCGGGGCTGAGGACGAGAGCGTCGCCGACGAGACCGGCGTTGAGGTCTCTGCGAGCCCGGCGGCGGGCCCCACGACCGTGGGTTCCTCCCGCCGCGGGCTCGAGGCCGGCGATGCCGTGGGCGATGCCGAGCTCGATTCTCCCGCCACGCGCTCTCGCAAGAGAGCTGCATCTTCTCCGGATCCCGCCGACCTGGGGCCTCGCGGGCCCAAGCTTGCCCTTCGTTCCACAACTTGCTGGGCTTGCCTCCGATCGGACCACTGCCAGGCGCGTCACACATTTGCTATGAGGAACCCGGCCGCCTTATATGCGGTATTTTATAAGATATCGATGGTGTAATTTTGTATGCATATACCTACCCCCCCTTGGAAAAATATATACGTATCATATCCCTAACGGTGGCTCGTAGTACTCCCGGAACCGCTCGGCAGAGTTCCACCGGACCGCGTGCACTACCTCCCAGCACGCCAGCAGGAGCTGCGGATACCTGCTCGTCCAAAACGCGAGGTAGCCGTCCGGCAGTGCCCCAACCGCCCGCTTCAGATCCGGCGCCATGTCTTCGTAGTGGTTGCGCTTGTTCCGCAGCGCCCGTAGAAGGTCCAGCAGCCGAGAGCCGGTATACTTACGCTGCCGCGCTAACGAGCTGAGAAACTCGGCCGGAAGGTGGCGGAGGAAGTCGCCTCCGGTGACCTCAGCGGCGTGGCGCTCCAGCTCCCTCAGCGGCTCTGACGGCGGGTCGCGCGGCTCGTGCTCAAATTGGTCCGAGACGTCGCACAGGAAGGCGAGCCGCTTTTTGGCCGACCAGAAGAACGGATGGGCCATCACGTCCCTGGCGGTGGGCCGGTCTCGCGGGCCCGGGTTGAGCATGGCCCCGATCAGGTCATGCGCCTCTCGCGCGAACTCGCGGTGCCAGTCCAGGTGGCACAGCCGGACGTTTCCCCTGCGGATGTTGGATTCCCGCAGGTGCCGGCCGCCACCGTCGAACGGGTGCTGCCCGCCTGAGAGAACATAGTGGAACACGAGGCCGAGGCTGAAAATGTCGATCGACCGGGTTATCCGACCGGTCCGCGCCGCACCCGCGCCGGCAGAAACGGCGCCAATGCCGCCGTCTGTGCCGCTGCTGCTGCTCCTGCTGCCGCTGCCGTTACCAGCCGCGCCGTCTTCTAGCAGGAGCAGCTCGGGCGCGCGCCAGCCAAACGTCCCCGCGACCCGGCCCGTCGCAGCCTCGAAGGACGCCTGCCCCTCGTCCATTTTCCTGCACAGGCCAAAGTCGGACACCAGCAGCCGGGGCCTGCCGTCCTTGCCCATCTTGACCAGGATATTCTCTGGCTTGAGGTCGTGGTGCACGATTCGGAGGTCGTGCAGGTGCGCGATCCCGCTGGCGATCTGGTACAGGACCGCCGGGAGATCCCTGGGGCCGGAAATAGCGAGATGCTGGAATTGAACCGGCCTCTCGATCACGTCGGCCAGCGAAGCGGCGCATCGCTCCAGCGCGATGTAGAGGAACCCGTTGTGGGACTGCTGCGAGTAATATCGGATCACTAGTCACATAATACGCCAGTCAGTCGGCTGATGAATACCAGGCTGTCCCTATCAGACTTTGGGTCTGTCCTATCGGCGATGCCAACTAGCCGACTCCCGACTGATGACGCACCGGCTGCCATCTGCTGACTGACCGACTGCAGACTGCAGCCTGACTGCCTGACTGTCCACTTACCGTTCGGATGGTCGTCGCTTTCCCTGAGAATTTTCGTCTCCTGGCAGGCGATATCGTAGAACTGCATGAGCATGCGCTTGATCGCCACCTCTCGGCCATCGAAATGGCCGGCGAACACCAGAGTGCCGTTGCTGCCGATCCCCAGTTGGGTGCCTATATCTACTTCGATGCTGCAGATCTTGTAGATGGACCCACCCATCGGCTGGATGTCATGATCTACCGTCTTGGGCATTGCTGACACCATGGCCGGGGGGGTGGCTGGGGCGGCTGGGTCGGCTGGGTCGGCTGAGGCGGCCGGTACGACCGGGACGGCTGGGACGACCGGGACGGCTGGGGCGACTGGGACGGCTGGGACGGTCGAAGCGAGATAGTCATCCGCGGTCGAGGATGACCTGGCGCCCTGCTTTCTGCGGGCACCTCCTCTTCGGCCCCGCCGCCCCTTACTCTCTGTCTTGTCGACAGAACACCACTCGGAACCACGATATTCCGCCAAGTCAGATGAGGCCATTTCCGCGGTCGGGTCCCGTAGCGTCTCCTCCGTCTTTTCGTCCGCCAGCGCCGGCTGTGGTCCGAACCCGGTCGCGTCGCCGCTGTCGGGAGCCTTCCGACGGAAGCGTTCCTTCTGAACCCCCCAGATCTCCCAGACTCTCCCGATCCCCCAGACCCCCCAGATCACTAAGATCACAAGTAGGAACAGAAACAGATTCCTAAAGGGGTCTACCGGCGTGATCTTTTCGACCGCTGTCGTCACATTCGGCCGCGTCCTCTGCTTCAGCCCAGAGTCCATGGTGGCGGGAACGAGGGGTGGGAGAGAAAAGAGAAGAGAATAGAGGAAGATGGAAGACGGAAGACGGAAAACGGAAGATAGAAAGGGCCAGGGCTAACAGGATCAGTCCGAGATAAGTAAGTGGGGGTAGAGTCGGCTCTCGAGGCTCGAGATCGCTCGGAATAGCTCGACAGAGTGTAGTGAGGTCCCGAACGCTGCGTTAGCGAAAAGCTGATGTTGCAGGAAGGAAGGGGGGAAAGGGAGTTAAGAAGAGGGAAGAAGGAAGAAGAAGGAAGAGGAAAGAAGAGGGCAGAGGGAAGAAGAGGACAGAGGAAAGAAGAGGGAAGAGAGAGAGAGCTAGGGCTAGAAGGATCAGGCTGGGAGGAGTGGGGGGGGTATGGGAAGGCCCCGAGCGCCGCTCTGGGAAAAATCACACGGTAGTAGGGGGAAAGGAAAAAGTAAATGGGCTGGGACTAGAAGAACTGAGCCAGGAGGACCGGGCCAGGCGGACCGGGTCAGGAGGACCGGGCCAGGCGGACCGGGTCAGGAGGACCGGGCCCGGAAGAGTGGGGGGGTGAGTATGGGCAGGCTCTGAGCGGCGCTTCCCACATGATCACATATATAGCCAAGCGTTCGGTACGGTTTAATGGTACCGAGACGGGAACAGCGATCACTTTTTTTACGTGCCCCTACATCCACCCCAAAGTGCTAGACCGGCTGATCACTCTTCACGGAAGTTTCTTGAATTCTGCTACTCGCGATTGCCAAACGCCGCGAGTTCGTGAGTTGATGCTTTCCCGAGGCCTTGCTTGGGCAGCAGAACAATGTGTATCCGCAAGATCGACCGTATCTAGCCCCCCATGCAACGTGTCCCCATGCAACGTGTCCCCATGCAACGTGTCCCCATGCAACGTGTCCCCATGCAACGTGTCCCCACGCTTGGACAGGGTCCAAGCGCCGTATATGACTTATCCAAGCGTGGGTGACAGGTTGGACCAAGCTTGTATCGTGTTACGTCTTCAGCCAAGGCCCAATCGCAGCATATGGCTTGGCTGATGACGCAACGCCGATACAAACCTGATCCGTGCTCGGGGCGAGCGGCCGAGGCTGACATACGAGGCTACTTGGCAACTTTTGAATGCCATTTTTTTTTTGTCCTTCTCCCACTGTGGGACTAGCCAGGCGGAAACAGCAGCCTGATCGTGCCGGGGCCCCTTGGCCGATTCCGATCACGACCTTGGTCTAAGCTTACACCATGGCACATACCTCCGAGTACGGCCAGAGTCCGAACTCGAGACACGCGCGACAGCTGACATGATTCCCTCTCTATTGACGAGTACTGCCTCGAATGGGCCACGCGCCTCATCCCCCTCGAGGCTGCATACACATGCATCGGAATATCGACCCGTCACCTGCTGTCTGATATTGCAAGTCAATAGCGCCATTTCTATCCCATCGTGTGGATTCCCGCACCAGAGAAGCAGCGATGCCATACAGTCTCAGACTCCCATAATATGATGCCATCTTTGGGCAGAGGCAGACAGTCGGAAGAAGAGCCAATACTGGCGGCGACGTCTCTATAAATGAGATCTCGATCAGACCAACTGTGATGAAGGCCCTGTCCGGGGGGGATTGGGGGGCCGAGGGCTATGATTCTTACTATCATGTAACTTCTTTTGCAGCAGCGCAAGCCCCCGGTTCCACATGTACTGATCCGCTTTCCTAAGAGCCTTCCTTCCGCGCCACGTATAGAGCGCCAGTCCCTCTGCCGAAATTCAATGGCTGGAACGGTGAGAGTTCAAACAAAAGCATCAAAATACAGTGGATATACAACGACACGAAAGCAATAGCAACGAAATGATGGTCGCACACGCGGTATGACAGATGGACCTGGAGCCAGCCAACCAGTCCCGGCAATATCCTGGCCAACACTACGTCAAGCCTCCTCCGGTATCGACACGTCACTGAGCCCGTCCTGCCTCTCCCCGTTCCCCTTTTCCTCGGCCGCGTCCACCTCTCGGCCCAGCCTCACCGTCGACACTTCCGAGTCGCTCGCGCCGCCGTCGCCGCCCGGAGCTGTCGTCGTCGTCGTCATGGCCGGCTGTCCCTGCTTCTCCGCCTCCCTCTCGGCGTCACAGAGGATGCTGTTCCAGATGAGGTTAAACGCGCGGGCCGGGCTCGCTTCGGCCGGCTGGTCCACCATGCGGCCGCAGAAGTAGTTGACCCAGCCATCTGCGTTCGTCACCCCGCGCGACTGCAGGCTGCGGTTGATCTTGTTGACACTGCCGTTAGAGCCCGAGCTCACATCATTTTCCCACGCACGCTTCAGGCTCTTGACATATTCGCGTCTCTCGGCCGCGGCTTGTGCTTGTTCTAGGATCAGTGGCAGCAGCAGGTTAGCAGCAGGTTTGCAACCCGGCCGGCCCGAGCTCGGAGTCAACGGCTGAGTGAGTGAGTGGTGCTGGGTGGTGGGCTTACCACGGGATTCCTTTTTGGCCCTCTTAGTCTCGGATCGAGGTGGGAGATTGCTGTCCTCTTCAGCCTTGCGCTTGGTGGTGCGGGATGGCTGGGCCAGGCCGTCGGCAGGACTGTCCATCTGTATGGAGGCTCCAGCTCGATCATCTTGATCGCCATGGTGATGACGGCCCCGATTGTCTGCCCACCTGTTGAGCTTGGTCGGCTTAGGATGGCCGACAGGCCGGTCCGGGTGGTCATCGCCGCTCATTTTTCCGCCCGTATCCTCGTCATCCATCTTATCTGTGCCTGCGAGACCCCGGACGCTGCCGCGTCGGGCGGCCGCGCCCTTGCCCGCCGCCCTAGTAGGGGTAGTCGTCTTCTCAGGGGCCTGGGCCTCCGTGATCTCGTCGTCCGTCTTGTTCGGGTCCATGGGGCCTGCCCGGCCGTGCCCGCGTCCAGCGGCCGCGTCCTTACCCGCCACCACCCTGGGGGCAGTGGCATTGTGGGAGGCCTGGACCTTGGCGGCCCTCGCGGCCGAGTTCCGAGATGGGGTGGGCGGTCTGGCCTGGGCCCCTGTCCGGCTGGCCGACTTGTCGGATTGCACGGGCATGTCGAGCGCCTTGGCCGCCGATCGGGTCATCCGAGTCGATGGGGTCCCGACGATCTTCGCTTCCCGATCAGGCTCCGAGTCCACCTCGTCCTTGGCCGCCTCCGTTCGGAACCGACTGGCGCGTGTCGACGGCGGCGTCGGCTCGTCGATGGCTGCTTTCTTGACCGCCGACGTGGCTTTTCCGGTACACATTCCCGGCGTGGGCCCCTCCGGCTCCATCTCATCCCCACTTTCTTCTGGGCTTGGGGAGACACATCGTGTCAGGTCTGTGACTTCGTGAGGGAAGCGGATGAGGGACCCACGCCCTCGTGAAGACTTGGCCATCTTGGCCGCCTTCGAGGGGGTGATTGCCGTGCTCCTCTTCCGCGACAGCGCGGCCGCCACGGCTCTGTCCCGCATCTCCTGCCTGTTCTGCTGCTCGGTCTGCGGCGCCGGGCTCGCGCGTTGGGCATGCTCATCATCTCTGTCGGCCATATGGACATCATCAAACCCTTCCTGCTTAATCCTGAGCGGGTCCATCTCTCCCTGGGGCTCGTCGTCCGTGACGACCTGCGGCTCCTGCTTCCCGTTTGTCTCCAGGTCACGTTTTTTTCCGCCGGTCGAGCGAGGGGGCGCAAGCGGCTCCGCGAGGGTCTTCTTGCTCCGAGTGCCCCGAGCACTGACCGACGGGAGAGACTCGGCAGGCGCCAAGGGAGTGTTTCTCTCCGGATCGATAATCACGCAGGGTCCTGTCTGGGCCGTCGCGCTTCCTTTCTTTCTGAGCACGCCGGGCTGGAACTTGAAGTCTGGCTGCGGCGGCAGCTCGACAATCTCGAGGTCGTCACTCTGCTTCCTCCGGACTGAGGCTCGCTTGGCCGAGCGGGTGGGCTGCGAGTCGGATAGAGGCGTCGGGACTTGGTCGGGCGAGCTGGGCCAGAGAATCCTCTTGGTCGACTTCACGGTCGAGACGATCTGCTCGGCGGGCGTACGTGGCGGTGGCGGGGCGTTTTTGATCTTGGCAGCCGCCTCTCTGAGGCTGGGGCGGGCCATGCTCCCGTTCTCGGCGGTTTCCTGGTTATCTGCCATTTCCTGATCCTGATTGTCTGCCATTTCCTGGTCCGGTTGCGTGTTTGAGAGCTGACCCCGGCCCGGGGGGAGGCCGTCCGCCGGCCCGATGAGGGGCGGGGAGCAGACTGCGTACAGCACCTCGCCGGGGTTAAGGTACTCGACCGTCGCGGTCAGGAGCGGAAGCTTGTTTCCAGACTCGTCCTGCAAGGCCTCGATCGTGATGGGGAGGTGGGCGCAGTCGGCGGGGAAATATTGCTGGATTTGGTCGCAGAGCTCCAGGAGGCAAGATGTAGCTGGGGCCCTGAACCGGTACTTGTGCAGTATCACCGCGGTCGGGTTTTCGGGCAGCGGTCCAGGCCTGGATATCAGGTGGATAATGATATTGCGGAACTGCGGGACGGGTGCCGGAATGTTGGCGAGCACGGGCGCGTGCGGCACCGGCGCCGCCTGGTCCTCAAGCTTTGGCGACGGAGACGACGGCGGGGGCCGCTGCTGCTGCTGCTCAACAAGACTGGCCAGTTGTGCCACCGCCGGAATGTTGGCGAGCACGGGCGCGTGCGGCACCGGCGCCGCCTGGTCCTCAAGCTTTGGCGACGTAGACGACGGCGGGGGCTGCGGCTGCTGCTGCTGCTGCTGCTGCTGCTCAACAAGACTGGCCAGTTTTGCCTCCGCCGGAATGTTGACGAACACGGGCGCATGCGGCACCGGCGTCGCCTGGTCCTCAAGCTTTGGCGATAGAGACGACGACGGCGGGGGCTGCGGCTGTTGCTGCTCAGCAAGACTGGCCAGTTTTGCTGCCGCCTTCTTGGCTCTCTTGCGTGCCGATTTGGAAGTCGGCATGGCCGGATTCGGAGGCGGCGGCGGCGTGGGGGGCTGCGCCGGTGAATCGAGCGAGTCCGATTCCCACTCCTCGGAGAGGAGGCCGCTTCCTGGGAAGTCCATAATTTGATGCCGATCGGGTTACCGACTCGATGCAGGCCGCCGAGTGGCGAGCTGGCTGTGGAGGGTGAACAACAATATATGGATTTTTCCAGATGACAGATCCAAAGTACAAAGAGGAAAATTGGTCAAATGGGGGGGGGGGGCAGTGGAGGGAATAATGATGAAGTTTATCGTGGAGGGGTAATGATGAAATTATACTGGGGGAAGATGCAGTTCATTTGGCCCAGTCGCAGCCTGTTTATTTTGGGGCTAGTTGCAAGGGCTACAAGATGGAAATAAGTTGAGAAAGAGCCTTGGCCTTATCGATGCGGGCACCATCAAGCCCCGGGCCTGATTAAAACGGCAGCTAATGAGCGGGATGGGCCCAAGACTAGGCTACAGCCATCTGTGGCGCTATATTTTGACTTTTTATACCACTTGGCAGATCCATCTGCCGGCTCGCGTCAGTCCTTCCTGCGAGGTTCCGGCAGGCAGGCCTCTCTCGCCGCTAGGTTCCATGTTTCGAGCAGCAAGCACATCTGAGATTATCAAACCCATGGCGCTGTTTGGAGATGACTGCTACGTATTGCGGTCTCGCCGCACTCTCCCAATCCGTCCGTAGGATACGGAAGGCCCGCTCTTGTGAGGATGGACATCCACACGGGGCTATGAATGTTTCTAGCCCCCAGTCGTCAGCTCCTAGCCGTCTGCCCCAGTCGTGCACAGCATAAATGCTACTGTTTGCGACGTGCCTTCTCCGGCGAATTGAATCTGCTGCCATACTACCTGTCTCCAGCCGGCTCCGATTCTGCCCAACGGTTATCATCACGCGGCCATCCGATTTCAGGGAGTCGGCAGCTGGATCGCGTAGCATATATCGCACGGCACCACGGTGTGGCCGCTTATGTTGTGATGCCATCCTGTGTTCTTGATGGCCTGGCCGGATGATTGATGCAGCCATCCATCAGCTGAATGACTTGGAGTCCACGTGTGGCAGCTGGTGCATATATATATATATGCCCGCATCTGGGGTCCCGCCAGCTCATCGTGCGCAGTGCGTACTACAGCACCGTGGTGGCCGTATTTCCTGAACGGAGGCCAGTTTACAGTCATTACGGCGCGAGAGGGTTGATTACCGGCCTTCTGGTGGCTGGCTTTGATTCCCTACAGAGCAACGGATGGTTCCAATTCTGGCCCGTCGGCCGGCAGTCATGCATACATATATCTGATTCTGAGCAACAGCAGCCTGCACAGCGCTGCGGGCAAGTCCAATTCTGGGTGATCCGTAAATACGCCGGGTGATATACTGCGCCGCAGGCCATGGCATGTTCTGATGCCATGCCGCTGCTGACAGCTTGCCAGGTGGTATCCTCTCGTCTCGAGCGCGTGGCTGGGTCTGAATCTTGTCAAGATTTGGCCTGACGTCGCTGAGGTCATGTCCGCTTTCAGCCCGCAATCCAGCCCTTGCCGCCGGCCAGCCTCATGGACGCAGACGGAAGATGTTGAATGGTAGACCTGGCGGCCATGCGAGCTTGGCCCATGCGTTTCTCGTCTCAGTCATTGGAACCGGTCTCCATGTCGGCAAGACGGATGGCCACCATGCCCGCCGGTGGCCCCCGTCGAGATACCCGCCGTCGGACTCGGCCCATACCAGGATACTACCCATCTATCGCCCATCTATCGCCCCCTTGCTCCTCTCTCATCCCCTTGCCCTCCCTCATTCCCCTCTTCCCGATCGCCGCCTTCCCCCTCCACCACTGCCACTCCCCTCCACAATACGAGCTCGCCGGCACTCGATGAATGTTTTGCTGATTGCGGAGTTATAGTGCCACCACCATGGAGGAGTCGCACGCACGACGTTGCTGAGTGTCTCGGTGGATGAAATGGGTCCTGCTGGCGCTTAGGGGGGACAACGGCGGCGGCACCATGGGGGGGCTCGGGCTGCCTGCTGGTCGACCCTGCCAAGGGGAAGCAGGCCAGGGAGGCGACTTTATCACCAGGCCGACGAGGACCGAGTCGCGATTGGTCGTCAAGGTCCCGGTGCTGTGTTTGACGCCGCTGTTCGTCCAGGATCTGGATGTCGAGCCGTCAAGGTCGTGTGTATGTGCGTATGTATGGTCGCGCTCGTGCTCGGCGTCATGGGACTCGACCAAGTCGCTGGTTTCCAAATCAACATGTCGCCGCCGCCGCATCAAATCGAACGAGGTGGCCGGCCATCACTGGAAAATAAGCCGGGAAAATAAGCAGCCTGCCCCGCATTTTCCGGGTCCACCTGACCATGGTAGCGTCGGCTATCCGCGGCGCTTTTGGGGCGGTGGTCCCTGCAACTTCATTCCCCCCGGTCCGCCCGCCCCAGGTCGTCATCATCATCACCCTCATCACCACCGCTCCCCACCTCTCCTGCCTTCTCACCGCTTCTCTACACAGGGACACGTCTCCATCGTCATCATCTATCGTCAGAGGTGTGGTTATTAAAGCCCTCGCCGCCTCCCTTCTGGCGACCGAGTCCTACGATGGAACAGCGACATAATAGGGGCTCAACCTGTCTCTGTATCTCTCCTCCCACCGGCCGTCTATCCTCTCTTTTGCTTCTTTGCGTCCTTCTTTCTGTTCGCTGCTGGAACCAAGATCCGGTTGCCCCCCCTCGCCCCCCCCTTGCCCCGTCTATTGGCTCATCTTGAGAGGCTTGGTGCCCACGCCGTTGCGGTTCCGGAAGAATAGGATGCCCTTGTCGGCACCGGTGGCGCCCTCGCTCGGCTCGACCCACTGGCACATGCGGCCGGACCGCCACAGCGCCCGGATGAACCCGAACAGCCCGCCCTCGGTGTCGGAGCGGTAGTGCCTGCCCATGACGGCCCTGATGGCGTCCGAGGCCTCGTCGGCGTGGTAGAACGGGATCTTGCTGTCGTAGTGGTGGAGCACGTGCGTCTCGACGATCCCGTGCAGCAGGTGGCGGCCGACGAAGCCCATCTCACGGTCGATGGTGGCGGCGGCGCCGCGGACAAAGTCCCACGTGTCGGCGGTGTAGTGGGGCAGCGAGGGATCCGTGTGCTGGAGAAAGGTGATGGCGACTGGGCGACAGCCAAGCACAAAACAGGTTCGTCAGCACTCTTGGTTCAACAAGTCGCTCTGGCACTGTCGGGCCTCTCGAAAGAAAGAGAGGGAGAGAAGGGGAGGGAAAAAAAAAAAAGAGGCCCGGTTGGATTGCTTACCCAGCCAGTGGTTGACCCACAGGTACGGCAGCCCGTACCAGACCAGCATGTTCTGCCAGCCAAACGTCCTGGCGAGAGCGACGAGGCCGCCGATGGCGAGGCCGACCCCAACGTCGCTCAGCACGATGAGCTTGGCGTGCTTGTGCTCGAAGATCGGGCTGGCCGGGCTGAAGTGGCTGACGCCGCCAAACAGCCCGTTCCGCTTGCCCTTGCCGCGGCCCTCGCTCTGGCGGAAGTGGAAGTTGTGGCCGGTCACGTTGGTGAGCAGGTAGTTGGGCCAGCCGAGGATCTGCTGCCCGACCAGCTCCAGCAGGGTGCGGATCGGCGCGTCCTCGCTGATCTCGGACAGCTCGTGCACGAGCCGGCCGACCCGGGTGGCGTGCATCTCGCGGGTGCGGGGCACGAACACCATGTCCCGCTCCATGTGGCCGGTGGCCTTGTGGTGCTTGCCGTGCGAGATCTGCCAGCTGAAGAACGGGACGAGCAGGGCCGAGTGCAGGACCCATCCGGTCAGGTTGTTCAGCCACTGGTACTCGGAGAAGGCGCCGTGGCCGCACTCGTGCGCGATGACCCAGACGCCGGTGGCGAAGAGGCCCTGCAGGAGCGCGTATACGCCCCAGAGGAAGCCCCTGGCCGCGGTCGACGGAACGGTCTCGGGCGTCACCAGGTTGTGGAAGACCGCAAACGTGGTCGCGAGGCAGACGAGGTCCCGGCCGATGTACGCGTACCCCACGAGGGCCGACCGCTGGAAGCAGTGCTTCGGGATGGCGTCGCGGATCTCCTTAATGGTATAGTTGGGCGGCTGGAACTCGTTGCCGTACGTGTCGACGAGCTTGACCCGGCCGGCCTTGCTCGAGCCGGGGAGGTCAATCGACGACAGGGACGAGAGGGACGTGGACGATGCCGAGGCCCGAGGCGATTCGAGGGGGGAGGCGACCGCAGTGGCGGGGGACGAGTCGGCGTCGACGGCCGTCGACGTCTGGTGTCTCCGGAAGACGGGCTGGCCCGGCTGGCCGGCCTCGGAGGCCTCGGACTGGGTCGTGGCCATGGCTGCTCAGCTAGAGGAGCGAGGCACGGATCAGTTTTTTCTGTCCGCGCGGAACGACGGCCCCACCAGGACGGTGTCTGTGGAGGTGTGCGAGGAAGGGACCGAGAACTCGAGGGGGGCGCGGACGGGACGGGTCGCGAATTGAGGCTGCAACCCTGGTCCGGCAGAAGCGGGAGAGACACGAGAGGCTCCCGAGGTAAAAGGACAAGAAGAATAAAGGCGTGCCCGGCCTGAAGGGGGGAGAGGAGGGGGCAGAGGTGTACGAGAGAAGAGGAGAGGGCCCGCTGGGGAAGGCGGGCAGGGGGGTGTGGGACGTGGCCAACACTTAAGCACTGGGGCAAGAGTGGGGGGGGGTTTAGTGAAGAAGAAAAGGGAAAAGGCAAGGACAAGAAGCCAAGGGAGAGGGCAAGGGCAAAAAAGGGGGGGGCGGAGGGGACGCGGCCAGATACAGGATACAGATTTCAGCATTACCTACTAGGCTGGTGACCCCAAGACGCCACAATTGACACTTGGCCCGCCCTCCGGAATCTAGCCCGCTGCGTCTGGGCCGGACCGCATGTGGTGGACCAGCTGGAGCGGATCATCTGGCCGCGCTGGCCGGCGCAGGGAGCCAGGTAGGCGGTCTACCCCCCTCGGGAAGCATGCTGGCCGGGACAAGACGGAGAGACAGGGCTGCGCCGAGGGTCCAGAGCGGTCGCTTATAAGGGCAGGGGCTGGATACTGTACCGTGTGTGTTGCCCGCATCTTTTTTCCTCAGCCCGCGCCGAGATAGAGGATCTGATAGCGGCGGCCAGTGCGCCACCCACCCACCCATCACCCCCGCCTTACTCGGCACACACTGAATTTGACGAGAGCGAAGGAAAAAAATCCCTCGGAGCTGCCCCAATTGAAACGTGGGGGGTCGCCTCCTCTCACATCACTTCGTCCCCCCGGGCGGGTTCTCACACCACCCGAAACGGACGAAGGAGTGGATGCTATGTACACCGCCTGGGTGGGTACTCTTGTCGCCACACGGCTGGCGCGCGCACGCGCTCGGCCGCGGCCGCGGCCGCAGTCGACGCCGACGCAGGGACACACGACCTCCTACACAGTGCAGGTTGCGGGATGAGCGGCCGCTCGCTCTCGTTCTTGCCACCCCCCTTTTGTGGCCTTTTTCTTATCTTGAAGATGGACGGCGGGGCGGTTGTGAGACCACGCTGGTAGGCAATCTGAGATGGATCAGCAGAGCGCGGCAAATTACAGCGCCGCCGCGGCATTTTCTTGCCTGTCCTTTTTCCGCCCTCGGGCCCTTTCCTGCGTCGCTGGCTCTCCTCGGTCGGACAGTTTTTTGTGTTGGCGTTATTGTCCTTGTTGAGGACGGCAATTTTTTTTGTTGAGGTGCAGGCTTTTTCTTTCTGCCCGTAACGACGCCAAGGCCCCCCCGCTCTGGCTGGGTCTCCAGATCTCGACCCCATTGGCCCCGCCGGGCCAGTTGTCCTGACCTCCATGCCAAGACCGGCCTGGCCACGCGTGGAAGAAGAATGTCCGCCGGGTGGGAGGGGTCCGATGCTCCCCGCGGAGGTCCCCCGCAGATGAGGGCGAGAATATGACGGCGCATGCTTGGATCCAGTCAGGAATTGCATGGATCATAAGACCGAGGCCGACGTCGTTGCGTGCTCCCAGACCATGTGCGAGCGTGTGTATGCCTCGGCTCCAGCCAGGAATCTGGCGGTCTGGCTGAGATTTGCCTCGGCTGTCACTAGACAAGTACAGACCACTGTGCTCACCGTGTCATCGTCATGGTCCTGGAGCAGATCAGTGCACCGGGGTGGCGCGCTTAGCTAGAGTCTCGGCGGGCCGTGCCTTTGCGCGACGGCCGGCTGGGTCGCCACGTCACGTCATATGGCGTGGGCTTCTGGGGTCATGGCGGCATAGCTGGGGCTGGCTTGTGGCGGCAGGCTTAGATGCTGCGTCTGCTGCTATCCCGGCGGTAGTCGATCTACCTCGTGATGACGGGACAACTCGGAAAATCCTAGCAAGGAATCAGCATCATGTGTGCTAGAGAATCAGATCGGATGCGGGTGCCTAGCGCCAGCGGCGCGGCAGACCGCAGCCCTCTGAGGCTGCACATGGCCGGTCTTTCCCGATGTCTGCTCGGGGGAGAGTCGGTTGGATCAGGTGCAAAATGCGTGGTGCCGAGGCTCCCACGGTGGTTCCGATCAGTTAGTATATCCCCTTGGACGACATCGGCGGCGGCATGTACATCGGCGACATGTGCGCCGGCTACATGTGCATCATACATGTGCATCGCCCGTCGGCGTGATCTCGGGCGCCAGGCATCCCGAATCTTTCCCGGCCGTCGAGTTGGTCATGTCCTCGTGGCGGAGGCAACAACCAGGCCTGTGCCGGGGATCCCGGAGAAATGAGAAATAACATCCATGTGGCCGGGCCGCCATGCCATGTCGCCTCCGCATCAAATACACATGTGCATTTTTCTGCCATCTCCCGCACATCTGCGCCGGATCATCGGGATCGTTTTCTTATCAGCAGGCGGTATTCTCGCCCACGGCCACCACCAGTACTACGACAAAATCTCCTCCGTCTCCTCGATAACCTCCTCGACAATCTCCTCAACCACCTTGTCCTCGTCCGCGGCCGCGTCGCGGGTGCTGGCCTCCAGCAGAGCCGCTACCGGGTCCTTTGGCAGACCGAGCTCGGCCCGCTCCTCCTCCACTTCAGCCTCGATCACCCGCCGCCAAGCGTGCCACTCCTCCAGGATCCGGCGCCGGGCCTCGACCACGGCCTGGTCGGCCGAGGCGGACTGGTCGGCATCCTCCTGCTCGAACTGGACGCTGTACTGGCGGAGGTTCTTGCGGACCTGCTTCTGCTCCTCCTTGGTGAGGAGGGAAGCCGGGCGCGGTCGCCACTGCCACTGCTTCAGTTTTTCGACATTCTCCTCGCGGAGCTGCTCGCCCCTGAAATCGTAAACGTGGTAGCCGTTTTCCATCTACGCCAAGAGGCTGGGAGTTAGCTAGTTGTTTGTCGGCCGGGCGAGTGGGGAGAAGGACGGTGGGGAAGAGAAGGACGGTGGGGAAGAGAAGGACGGTGGGGAGAAGAAGCAGAATGGTGGGCAGAGAAATGGTGGGCAGAGAGATATGTGGCGAGAGATGGCGTGAGGGGCCAGGCCAAACCGACCGTGTGTTTCCAGACCGTCGCCCACGTGGCGACATAACGGCCCGACGGATCCCACTCGACGTCGGTGACGCCGTAGTGCTCGCCCGTGTTCATCAGCTGCAGGTTCGCGGTCAGGTCCTTGTCCGACTCGGGCTTCTCCCCCTCAAAGTCGAGGTCGTAGAACTCGAGATCGCTGTTCTGCTGGTTGTGCACCGTCGCCACGACCACGAACCGGCCGCGGGGCGACCAGTAGATCGCGTTGCTGCTCTTCCGGTCCAGGGTGCGGAGGAGCCGGAAGTTGCCGCCGCCGGGGCCCTTGGACTTCTCCGGGCAGAAGAAGGCGACCGACGTCTTGGGGGCGACGGCGGTCTGGCCGATCGACTCCGGAGTGGTGATGATCACGAACCGGTCGCCCCGCGGCTCCCACGCGAAGTTGATCACCGTGTCTCGGACCGACTCGACCACCTCGACCGGCACGCCCTTTTCTCGGACCCGGAAGATCTCGAGCGAGGTCGCCTGGGATTTCTTGGACTTGGAGTGCCGGTCCACCTTGACGCACAGGTAGTCGGCATCGGACTGCCAGTGCAGCTTCGCATCCGTCACGCTGAACAGGTTGAGGCTGCGGACCACCTGCTTGGACGGGATGCTCATCAGGCCCACTTTGGCCGGGCTGCTGCCGATCTCGGGCGTCCAGAAGCAGAAGAGCTGCTCGTACGTCTTGACGCCGTCGCGCCGGGGCGTGGACGGGGCCCACTCAAAGTCCATGACGCCCTCGATCTTGATCGTGGTCCGGTCCAGCAGCAGCATCCGCGGGGTCTCGTACACCGAGATGGACGTGCCCTGCGTCATCCTGGCCACATACTTGTCGTCGGCCGACCACTTGAACGCCGGCCAGGGCTGCTTGCGCTGCTGCGGCGGCGGCGGCGGCGCCCCCGCCACCAGGGCCTCCTCGGTCTCGGGCAGGTCCAGGTTGGGGAACGACCGGAGCGGCTTGGTGGTTTCAATGTCCCAGATGACGTAGTTCTTGCCGTCGTCTGCCATCGAGAGGGCCGACTGGCCATCCTCGGGGACGGCGATCGGCCGGCCCGACCAAGTGACCAGATACTTCTCCTGCGGGGAGAAGCCGACCAGGTTGACGAACTGGTGGGCGAACCGGCCCATCCGGCTCCACGCCGGGCCGCCCCAGAGAAGCACGCCCTGCTGGTGGACCGACGTGAGGTAGGTGCCGAGGGGCGACCACTGCACGAAGCTGTCGGTCCAGTGGGCCCGGCTGACGATCTTCTCGGGCGCGTCCCTCGAGTTGTGCCAGAGCACGCTGACGTCGTCTCCCTGGTACATGACGAACTGGTCGCGGCCGCGGCCGGTCGGGTCGTTGAGGAACCACCGCAGGTGGCCCTGCGGCTCGAAGGCGGCCATGTCCGGGGGGGTGTACTTCTCGTCGACACGCCCCTCGCGGCCGTAGCGCTCAATGTCCGTGAGTTTGTTGACTCGGATCGTGTGCTTCTTGTCCAGCTGGTAGCCATCGAGCTGGCGAATGGCAGCCGCGGCCTCGGCGGCGGAGGAGTACTCGACAAAGGCAAACCTTGAGCAGAGCAGACCGTTATTCGGGGCACCGATCGAGCGAGTGAAAAGGCGGCCGCGGCTGGCCGGAGGGCATGATATCACCTACCTCATCGACATGCCATTTTCGCCCATGGGCATGTGCACCTGGTCCTCTCGCGTCTTGCCCACCTGGTTCAGCTTCTTGAGCAGGAACTTGACGAGGCGGCTCTTCTGGTCCTCGTTGATTTCAGGTAGGCCGTCGATGACGACGAAGGTGTCGAATCCCTGCTCGAGCTGGACTTCATATTTCTCCCGCAGGTCCGCGATACTGATGTCGTCGTCGTTGAAGTCATCATCGTCGAGGTCTTCCTCGCGCAGCTGATCGAAGGAGGGCGCCATGCTGGGCAGCAGAGTGCGCGCGTGTGCGTGCCCCGGTCAAAATATCCCCAGACGTTGAATCGGCAGAGACTTCCTTCAAGCGGAAGGGGGCAGGGTCGTGGCAGGGTGGATGGGGGAAGGTAAGTTTTGCCCGCTCGTCCCCACCACAGCGGGATTTTTTTTTCCCGTCTTCTTTTGTGGGGTGGCAGGGAATCCGGGGGACGACGGGACGAGGCGGTGCGGCCAACGCAAGCCCTTGAGTGGTTGGTGGTGGTGTATAAATCGGCCGGGGCTCAAACAGCATCTAGAGGAACCTTGCTCTAATCGCTCGTAATTGCCGACCCAGTCTTGTTGCGAGCCCTATGGGTGTCGGGCGCGGGTCGAGGCCGGGCTGCTGCTGCTCGAGAAGTTATCATCACGTGGCGGCTGAAGGCCTATGATGTCTGCGATAGGGCGGGGTCACCAGCCACACCACCACCGCCACACTGCACATGGCGAAATTTTAGGTGGACGAGGCAGCAAGTGATCAAGCTCTTGCAGTTCCGTTCGGTTCAGTTGGCAGGATACCCAATTTATCCCGCTCCCAAATCTTCGGTAACAAGAACATCACAATGGTCAGTCTGTCTTGGGCAAGCCCCTTTTCCGCTCGATCTGCTCCTCCCGCTCGCTGCCTCTCCCCTCCCCTCTCTCGCTGACCCCGCGCCAAAGGCGTCCAACTTCAGCCCGACCCAGATCTTCGACGAGGGGACAACACAGGAGAAGGGCGAGAATGCGCGGCTCAACGCATTTGCGGGCGCGATAGCGGTCGGCGATCTCGTCAAGAGCACCCTCGGGCCCAAGGGCATGGACAAGATCCTGCAGTCGGCGTACGGATATCTTCCTGCCCGCTCGCCCGGCCGCCCGCCGTCGCCGCCGTCGCCGCCGTCGTACTGACCGAGGAGGAGCTGCCGGCCAGGTCTACGGGCGAGATCATGGTAACAAACGACGGCGCCACGATCCTCAAATCGATCGCGCTCGACAACGCGGCCGCCAAGGTACTGGTCAACATATCAAAGGTACAGGACGACGAGGTCGGCGACGGCACCACCTCGGTCGCCGTGCTGGCGGCCGAGCTGCTGCGCGAGGCCGAGAAGCTGGTCGACAAGAAGATTCACCCGCAGACGATCATCGAGGGCTACCGGATAGCGTCGCAGGCCGCGCTCAAGGCGCTCGAGGCCTCGGCGGTCGACCACAGCGCGAACCCGGACGCGTTCCGCAAGGACCTGCTGGCCATCGGCCGGACCACCCTCAGCAGCAAGGTGCTGGCCCAGGACCGAGACCACTTTGCCGAGCTGGCCTGCGACGCCGTCCTCCGGCTCGGGCGGTCGTCCGACCTCAGCCACATCCAGATCATCAAGAAGGCGGGCGGCAAGCTGAGCGACTCGTACCTGGACTCGGGCTTCATCCTGGACAAGAAGATCGGGGTGAACCAGCCGAAGCGACTGGAGAAGGCCCGGATCCTGGTGGCGAACACGTCCATGGACACGGACAAGGTCAAGATCTTTGGGGCCCGGATCAAGGTCGGGTCGACGTCCAAGCTGGCCGAGCTGGAGCGGGCCGAGCGGGAGAAGATGAAGGCCAAGGTGGACAAGATCAAGACGCACGGGATCAACTGCTTCATCAACCGGCAGCTGATCTACAACTGGCCCGAGCAGCTGTTCACCGACGCCGGCATCATGTCGATCGAGCACGCCGACTTTGACGGGATCGAGCGGCTGGCCCTGGTGACCGGCGGCGAGATCACGTCGACGTTTGACCAC
This sequence comes from Bertia moriformis, assembly GCA_025802115.2. Lineage (NCBI taxonomy): Eukaryota > Fungi > Ascomycota > Sordariomycetes > Coronophorales > Bertiaceae > Bertia > Bertia moriformis. Next base: position 45,514 of record JAOYNC020004837.1, read on the forward strand.
CCGGAGCAGGTCAAGCTCGGCCACTGCGACCTGATCGAGGAGGTGATGATCGGGGAGGACACGCTGATCCGGTTCTCGGGCGTGGGCGCGGGCCAGGCCTGCACCATCGTGCTCCGCGGCGCCACCGAGCAGCTGCTCGACGAGGCGGAGCGGAGCCTGCACGACGCGCTCGCCGTCCTGTCCCAGACCATTCGCGAGCCCCGCACCACCCTCGGCGGCGGCTGCGCCGAGATGGTCATGGCCAAGGCGGTCGAGGGCGCCGGCACCCGGGTCGAGGGCAAGCGCCAGATGGCGGTGGCCAGCTTCGCGGTGGCGCTGCGGCAGCTCCCGACCATCCTGGCGGACAACGCCGGGCTCGACTCGGGCGAGCTGGTGGCGCGCCTGCGCAAGGCCATCTACGACGGGCTGACCACGTACGGGCTGGACCTGATGTCGCCGGGCGGCGGCATCGCCGACATGAGGGACCTGGGCGTGATTGAGAGCTACAAGCTGAAGAGGGCGGTCGTCTCCTCGGCGAGCGAGGCCGCAGAGGTGAACCAATTTTTTTGTCGCTTCCTCTTTTCTGCCTTTTCTTCCCCCCTTTTCTTCTCCCCTTTTCTTCCCCTCTCGTTCCCATCTCTCGTTTCTATCTCGCTCCCGCCGATATGGCTCTGCATCATGTTACTAACGGTGGTTTAGCTGCTGCTCCGGGTTGATGACATCATCCGGGCCGCGCCCCGGAAGAGGGAGAGGCACTGACCCGAGGGATATGGAATGGTGAAAAAGTCAAAAGAGCGAGGATAGCGCGAGTCAAGTAGAGAATTGAACTGGCTGGCATGGCATCGGGCACTCGGCGATCCAAACGTTATCTCGCATCGTACCCGGCATGGCTTGCGCGGCTTCCTCAACATGCAAAGTCCGAGGGGGGGTATAATGCGTCATGTTATGGCGGTGCCCCGCAATTTCGTGTGCCGCATTAGTGCCTCCTCGAGAAATGAGGACGTGCCGCCATCCTCCCATCCTCTGCCGAAATGCGAGACCGCCACCCGGCACGACAGGACCCCGCCGTCACACAGGCGATTATTGAGATCATTAGCTGCACGCAGATACGGTCCCATCCCGTAACACATCCGTCACGGCCCCTTGTCGCCTCGGATAGAGCGCCAAGCAGCAGCAGCAGACTCCCGGAATGCCACACGGCTGGGCTCCGGATTTATGGTATCCCAGGATAAAACAACTGGCATTTACGAGAGCGCGCGTGCCTGCAGAGGGGGGCAGATGTGGTGCCTGACCGGAACAGCCCCTTCCCTGATGGCCGAAATTACCTACCCCCGGCAGAGCACGTGCCGCCGTCCCATCCTTTCTTCTCAGAGGGGAAATCCGTCGAGTTCGAGCTCTGTCTAGCCGGAATCTGCATAGCCGGCCGGCCAGCCAGCCAACAAGGGGGCGGCAGACAGACGACGCGGCCCTCCAGATCGAGGCTGCCCAATCACAGATCACCTCGGGCCTTTTTATCAAGCCCCCGCTGCGCCTGAAGCCTAAAAACAAGAACCTGGACTGGAGGAGGCAGAGCTCCGGGGGGGCGAGATAGAGCAAGCATGAGAGCGAGCGAGCAGGGCAGAACTGTTCCTTGGCTTGGCTCGCTGCAGGCAATTAATCCTGCCGAAATCTCGACTCCTCTCCTTTCTTCCCGGTTCGGGGCGCCTGTTCCCTTGTTCCTTGTTCCGGTCGAGGCCTTGATTTTTTTTGCTTCCTTTCTTCCTGCCGCTTCCCCCTGATCCCGCCCTCCTCATCAGCTCGAACAATGCTCTCTTTCTCCCCCTGACGCGTTCGTTTTCGGCCGGCCTGATGACCACAGCCCCCGGCTTCTTATTCTTACCTTGGCTTTATTTCCGTCCAGGCTGCTGTCAGAAGTCTCCAACGTCCGGCTAGCCGTTATTTATTCTCTTTTCCTGTCATCTCGGCTTTGCCGCATCCACGCCCATCCACGCCCCTTTTGGTGACTGGCTGTCAACTCCCGCCCCTGACTTGTTGGCCGAATTTCGCGATTCCCTGACCCTGCGCCACTCGCTCACGTTCCAGACAGCCTCTTCGACACGCCAGACGCCGGACAATAGCGCTCCGTGGCTTCTGCTTAATTACTATTGTTTCTCGATTCCCCTCCCGGTGCGCTCGCGCGCGCCATGCCACCACCGCAGCAGCTGCCAAGATAAGATCCTGAAGACCAGCGATGGCGACGACGCTCTCCGAAGACGTCGTCTCCAGCCCCGGGTCGCCTCCCGGTATGACGGCATCCAAGTCGTCCAAGTCGTCGTCCTTCCACTCGCTACACTCGGACGATAACAGCATTCTCGGCGACGCTTGCCATTTTGAAGACATTGGTCTCGACGACGGGGACGCGGCCGCGGCAATGGCGGCGATGGCGGCCACCGCAACAAGGGTCAGACCAGGGGCAGCTTTCAGAAAGTCTTGGTCTCCCGATCCCCGGTCCGAGAAGCCGCAGCCGCAGAAGCAGCCGGCGGCGGCGACGGCGCGGCCTGTCTCGTTCGTCAGACCATCCCCGGCGCGAACCCTGTCGGGCAACCACGAGCGATCGGGAGGGGCGAGCGCCCACCTCCGGGTCAACACGGGCGTGTCGCTCGCCGTCACGGGCATGGAGCCGCGCGGCCTGATCAGCAGATCGACCGGCTCCCTGCCCATGGGCCCGCCGCCCCGAGGCAGCCGCAGCCCCAGCCCGACCCTGTCGGTCGCCTCCACCGGCGGGGTCATCAGCTCGTCGCTGAACCGGCGGGCCAGCTGGCAGTCCGCGGTGACGAGGAAGTCGATCGCGGAGCTGGAGCAGGAATGCGACGACGACGACAAGGACGACGACGGAGACGATATTCCCCCCCACCTCGTGCTCGACAACGTTCCAATCTCGCCCCGGCCTCTGGACGAGCGCAAGCCCCGGGCCGACTCGCCCTCTCCGTCGGAGCGGACCAAGCCCGTCGGCAATGGAACGCCGCCAGTCGCGCAGGCGCGGGGGAGTCTGAGGTCACCCGACCGAAAGGCCTCTCCGTCGACAGAGGGAGATTGTCGGCAGCCAAAAGCGAGGACCAAGAGCTGGACGGCCGCGATGGCGGCTCTGAGCGCCGAGGCACGAGCGCTGACTGCCGCCTTGGAGGAGCACGCCAGCCAGATGGAGAAGACGGAGAAGGGGCAGCAGCAGCAGCAGCGAGAGCAGCACCAGCGACGGCGCCGGAGGTCAGCTGAGGGGCTCAAGTGCGCAGCCGTCGACGGCATGCCGGCGCTGCCGCCGGTCCAGAAGTCGATCATGATCGATCCGCTGCCGACGTCCCGGGAGAAGGAGGCAGTCCTCAGCCGGACCCGCCCATCCTGGCTGCCGCCCAAAGACCCGGCCGAGGAGCGGCGCCACCTCCGGGAATACCGCCGCATGATGACGCGATGTGCCGAAGCAGAGCGGAAGCGAGAAGTGGCCCGCGCGGCCCAGACGGCCTCGCGCGACTCGGCGGCGGGCGACCTGATGCGCGTATGGGAGCAGGACATCCTGCCGCGCTGGGACGAGGCGATGCGGGAAGACCGGACGCGCGAGATGTGGTGGCGGGGTGTCCCTCCGCGGAGCCGCGGCACCGTCTGGGCCCGGGCCATCGGCAACCCGCTCGAGCTGACCGAGGCCTCGTACGAGGCGGCTCTGAGCAGGGCCCACCAGGTCGAGGCCCGGGTGCAGGGCGGCCGATGCGACGACGGGGACGGCGGTCGGGCCGCCTGGTTCGGAGCGATTCGCAGGGACGTGTCCGAGAACACGTGGGCGGACCTGCGGATCTTCCAGCCGAGCGGGCCGCTCCACCAGGCCCTGGTGGATGTCCTGTGCGCGTACGCCATGTACCGGAGCGACATTGGCTATGTGCCAGGCTGCCATGTGAGCATTCCAGCCCCTCCTGTTGCGGTGGGCCGAGCAAGAGACTGACGGCGGAATCGACGGCAGACCCTCGCGGCTCTGCTCCTGCTTAACCTCCCGTCGGCGGCGGCGACCTTTATCGCGCTCGCCAATGTGCTTAACCGGCCGATGCCGCTCGGGTTCTACTCGTCCGACCCGGCCGCCAAGTCGGCGGCGTACGGGCTCGCGATGCGGGCGCTGGGCCGCAAGTCGACGGCGCTGCACAACCACCTGACCCAGACGCTGGCCGGGGTCGTCGACCCGGACGAGTACCTGGGCCGGGTGTTCCGATCGCTGTTCACGTCCCACCTCGGGATCGACGAGGCGGCCCGGCTCTGGGACGTGTACGTGTTCGAGGGCGACGTGGTGCTGGTCAACGGCGCGGTGGCGCTGCTGCTCGAGCGCGAGATGGCGCTGCTGGGCACCCGGACGGCGGCCGAGGTGCGCGAGGTGCTCGGCCGCGGCGGCGGCGGATCGCGAAAGCGGGCCGTCGGCGAGTCGGGGTCGGAGAAGCGATGGATCGAGGCGGTTCGGGAGGCGGCAAGGTAATGCTAGGTGGGGAGGTACATATGCATATACGCGCCCGCACCTGTCTGTGGTTTCCTGTGTCGACCGATTATTTATTTAATTCATCGACGGTCGTCTTGCATACGGGGGTAGAGGGGGGCTGGAAGAGGAAGGGTCATTCGGCATGTGCATCTGGTTGGTTTTTGTCTCATCAAGTTGAATTTTGAACCTGTTCTAATTAACAGAATCTGAAAGCGCGATGACGAAAGCTGCAAAGTGCAGCCGATGGACTGGGTGGAGGAGCATCCGAATGACATTTCGACGGGGATGACTAGGACGAGGAGGAGGCCGAAGAGGCAGACGGGGAGGAAGACGAAGACGACGAGGGCTCTAGCGCTCCCTCGATGCCTGGCGCTAGGGGGGAGCCCCTCACTAATCTGGCCGCTCTTGCGTTCCACGTCGGGCATAAATCGTGATAGATGAAGAAACATCTGCTCCGACGGAGGGAGCGGGCAGAGGAGATTGTGGACGTGAGGAAGCTCCTTCAGAGCTCCGTATGTATGCGGTGGATAATTAATAAATGACTTGACGCGGGGTAGGTCCTGTTCTTGATAAATAAATAGCTTGGCACTACCCGTGGCTACCAGCTGAGCCAGACCGACGTGGCTAAATAGCGCCTCTCCCCCTTAGCCACCCGTAGCCTACTGCTCGGCAAGTGGGCCGAGCGACCTCCGTCTACGAGGCGGTAATTTTTCAGCTATACAGGTTAGTAGCCAGAACCAGTCTTACTTTCCTAACCCTATTCTTAATCGACATTATTCTCCGTCGTAGTCTTACGACTATACTGGTACTTGCCTATATTAAGCCTATTAGTAAAGTTATTTTTTATTATATACCCTAAACTCTAGCCTTATTAATCTATACTTATGTCGGCGTTATATAATGTCGGCTGTCTTATATGCTAGCTGTATACCTACTAAGAGAGATAGGATAACCCCTACCGGCCGCGCGTTCGTCGCTATGAGGTTGGGCCGACCGAGCTCAAAGCAGGCCATACGATTAATCGGCGGCGCATATATGCGTACGCGCTATGGTCCGTCGTCGACCCAACCGCCGCGCCCCGTACGCCTCTCCCCGCCGCGGCCAACACGTCAGATGGCAGCTCGATTGCCGGCGAGTCAGCCATAGTACGCGACGAGGGCTATACGGCCATGTTCGCGCAGGGCATGCAGGCGGCTGCCCTGCCTACTGCTAATCCCGGTAGTCGTGCCGCATACCAGGAGATTGTTGCCGAGACCCGACGGGACGAACAGCGGCGGGCTGGGGGCCCGGGAGGCCAGAATCCCTCTGGCTTCACAGCTCGCGCAGGTCCCCCGCAGCGCCCGGCTCCTGTTGGCGCAGAAGACGGCGAACATATCGCTGTCGGACCACGCCACGATCGTCCTCCATTACGCAATGGGGGGCCGGTTTCAGGAAATATACCCTAGAAATAAGACAGTCCTCGAGGGGCCCGGCCTGGGCAGAGTATACTCCAGGATACGGAACAGCCACTACGACGACCCGATCGGCGATCGTCCGGAGCAGACCGTCTTTTCCGCCACCGCCACCATGTGGAAGCCAATTCACGACGCCAGCCTCGCGCGCAGACTATTCGAAACCGAGGTCCAACCATACCAATACTTATATTGTGTCTCTGGGAAACATACGTGGCCGTATGTTGATAGAGGAGCGCCCGCTAACGGGAGAATGCGTGGCTGACCGGACGGCCGGCGAGGCGAGCGATGCGGCGGCCAGTAGCGCGAGTCCTAGTCGGTATCGCTTCAAGAAATTCCAGATCAATTGCAGGTATTCCCATAAAAACCGGGAGGGGGAAGATCGGTATAGAGAAGATAAGGTTTAGACGACGGGAAGAGGATCGTAGTATAGCGCCAATTACTATCAGGTTCGTGAATATTCAAGTAAGGGTCTTCGGAATTAGCCGAAGGAGGTTCATAGCAGGGTATCCATCACGATAGCAAGTAGCCGGCATAAGTCGTCGGTACAGTTAGAGCAGTCAGGGCAGTTAGGGTGGTGAGTAGCAGCAGTGGACAGGTCAGTACTGTAGGGGGCATCATCTTCAGACGATAGCCATATAACCTCCCCAGGTCTATCCCCTTTGACGAAGCTGCTCCCTCGGCTGGCAGATTTCGGTGGCGGGAGCAGCAGTACTTTGACCCGCCTCCGGCTGTATCTTGGGGCTCTTGGCCTGCGCTCGGTAGCAGGAACAGCGGTCGTCGATGCCGGGGATGCTGGCCAGTGCTGGGTGGCGGGCTGGAGAGAGATCTGGAAGAAAGGGGACAGACCTGGGGAGTTTATATGGCTATGGCAGAGATGATAACGGCGGACTGGGCAGAGATCTTGATGGCGGGCTCGGGTGGCGGGCTGGGGGGAAGGGGTGCGGGGGCGGGCTGGGGGGGGGTGCAGGCTGGGCAGAGTGCTGGATGGCGGGCTGGGCGGCAGCATGGTTTTCCCGACAATCCCGGCCAATACCCAATGAGCGGTTCCGGGTTCGTGCGTCTTCTCATGAAGCGGGGTCCCAGATGATATTTTTTCTTGATGACCGGGAAGCGCATGAGATATATGATACGACTACCACATCGCACCCTTTACCGACTCGAATCTGCCAACTTTGCCCGTGGTTCGAAGTCCAGCGAGGCCGTCTTGGACAAGAGGAGGGGTTGCGTCATGAGGTCACGGGATGGACAACAACCCGACCGCGCTGATTCCGGGGAGGAAGAGTGCGGATCACGCCTGTCGCTGCGATCCGCGTGGTCTGGGACAGCAGCACCGGCCAGTCGCACCGGCAACGTTTTGGTGTCTAATTGGAGTCCACACCTCAGATTCGGTCGGAACCAGCCGGGTCAGTCGTTCATTATCTTTTCGGAAGTCGGTTGATCTAGTAGAGATAGATGGCCTAATCCTCGGCCTGCTGTGCGATCCGGCCCGGCCGGCGGTATATAGACCTATACGCCGCCTGTCGTCACGGCCCGCCCGCCCCGCCGATTCAATCACCCTGTGCAATCGGCCCGATGCAGGAATGCACTGTCAGTGTAGGAGATCCCCTCTATGCATTCAGGTGCTGGCGGGCCTCAAGGCATCCAGACCACTGCGCCTCCTACCACCGTGCTAGGACTAAACACCACCACTACTACACGTACGGATCGGCCGAGCCGCGCCCATGGCGCCGCCTGCGTGATACCTTGGTCGGTGGGCCCCCCACTCTCGCGGGATCGGCGCCGATCGTCAGGGACACGCCCACCCGTGGGACGGCCATGGAAGGGTGCCCCGCTACCTCCCGCCATGTGAAGGAGAGCAGATTGGCCGCCCATCCGGTCTCATCTCTCAACCTCTGGGCCTGATGCCGCCCCTTCCTTACCGTCCCATCCTGCCGGTCCGGCCCCCCTCTGCCGCCGCCATCTCAGCACCTCTCTGGCAGAGCCGGCAGCGGCCAGTCGACCGCGTCGGTCGCCATCTCGCACAGGGCACCAAGGCCGGCCATCCAACATTTAACCCGACCGGTAAACCAGATGCCGACCGAGGGGCGGCTCAACAACACGGAAAAGGACCGAGGTGGTTTGATGGACAACCTGCAATGGCGACCGCGGCGCGAGGCCGACAACACTTGCCACCTCCCATGCCACCTCTCCATGCCGCCTCCCTATGCCGCCTCCCTATGCCACCTCCCTACCGGTCCACTGTGTGATTGGTATGGCGGAGGACGAGCGGGCGGTATAAAAAAGGCTCGCTCCATGTATCGACCTGTCGGGCGCGCCATGGCACCCATGGCCAGAGGAAGAGACATACAGAAAGCGAGAGCCATCCCGTTCTTTCCCCATCCCCCATGAGATATCCATCACCCCATGGCTTGGCAGTCTACCATGACGACGGCACCGCCGATACAGATCCTGGTCACTGACACGGAGCCGGGTTCGGCCCACGGCGCCGGCCGGCCGGGCACCCTGCACCTCAGCCACATGCTCGCGCGCCAGACCTACATCGTGACGCTGACACGCTGCCTGCTGCTATACGGGGCACCGACACACCGGCTGGAACCGTACCTGGCGAGGACGGCCCGCACGCTCAAAATCGATGCCCAGTTCCTGTACCTGGCCGGGTGCATGCTGCTGTCGTTCGACGACCGGACCACGCATACGACCGAGGTGACCATGGTGCGGGTGCCGGGCGCCGGCATCGACCTGGGAAAGCTGCGGGACGTGCACGCCGTGTACAAGGACGTGGTACGCGGCCGCACCGGCGTGGACGAGGCGGTCGGGGCCCTGAGGGGGATCGTGGCGAGGGAGAGGATATTTGGCAAGGTGACCGATTCCCGGCCCGACCCTTCTGACCCCGCCCTCCGGCTCACCCGACCAACAGGGCTTCTGCATATTTACCTACGGTCTGGCGTCAGCCTGTGTTGCCCCCTTCGCCTTCCAGGCCGGGGCCGTCGACCTGCCGGTCGCCTTCGTCCTCGGCATCGTCCTCGGCGTGCTCGAGCTCGTGGTCCGGCCGCGGAGCGAATCGTTCGCCGGCATGTTCGAGGTGGTGGCCGCCGCGACCATCAGCTTCCTGGCCCGCATGCTGGGCTCGATGTGCGGCCGCGGGGGCGAGGGCGCCTCGCCGGCGCCGACCTTTTGCTTCTCGGCCCTGGCCCAGAGCGGCATCGCCCTGATCCTGCCCGGCTACACGATGCTGTGTGCCGCCCTGGAGCTCCAGTCCGGCCAGATGGTCGCCGGCACGGCGAGCCTGGTGTGCGCCGTCGTGCACGCGCTCCTGATCGGGTGCGGCGTCACGGTCGGGGCGGCGACGTACGGGAGCATCGACCAGGCCGCGTCGTCGGCGACGGCGTGCGACCGGCCGATGGACCGGCGGTGGAGCGGCCTCTTCGTGCCGGCCTTCGCCGCGTGTCTCTGCGTGCTCAATCAGGCCGAGCCGCGGGATATGGCGGTCATGGTGATGGTAGGCACGGCCGGATTCGCGGCCAGCACGCTCGCGGGCGCATACCTCTTCGGCGGGAATGCGCAGCTGAGCGGCATGGCCGGGGCGTTTGCCATCGGCCTCCTCGCCAACGGCCACGCGCGCGGGCTGCCCCTCGCGCGGCGGGTCAGAGCCAGGCTCGGGCTCGGGCTCGAGCGAGGTCCGTGCCCGGCCCGCGCCGCGAGCGGGCTCGCGGCTGCGGCCATGCTGCCGGGCATCTTTGTACTTGTGCCCAGCGGGCTGGCCTCGGGCGGGAGCCTGCTGGCGGGAGTCACGGCGGCCGATTTGATCAACGGAGGGAGGGCGGCGGCGGCGGCGGCAAGTGCGAGTGCGAGCGTGGGTGCGAGTGCGGCATCGTCGGGGCCTGTCGCGGATGCGGTGACGGCGGCGGGGGGCGGCCCCGGCGGGGGGCTGGCGAGCCCGGCCCTGGCCGTGCTCCTCTCTGCCGTCGAGGTGGCCATCGGGATCGGGGTGGGGCTCCTGATGGGGACCGTGTGCGTGTACGGGGGGAAGAGGCGGAGCGGGCTGATGAGCTAGGGCAGAGTGCTCGGGCCGGCGGCGGGTGGCGGGTCACGGGTCATGGGTCGTGGGGCGGGTCGCGGGTCTTGCCGGCTTCCAGCCACGTTCCCGTTGGTGGAGAACCTCGGAAGAAATCTCGGGGCCTCTATCTTGTGTAGCGCCGATAGGCGGGTGGGGGTCACTTGACCCACAAACAGACGTGTATAACCACCTCACAGCCGGGCACGCGAGTGAGCGGAGGCTGCCACATGGGCCCACATCATGTTCTTACCAGCGCCCTTATCATCAGAGCGGCGGGCTTTTGAGGCCGCCGGCGGGCGCTGGCTACAGACGGATCGCGGCCGGCGGACTAGTCTCGTTACGTAATTGTGCTGGGGGGAAGGCTCGGCTCATAAGATCAAGCCATGCCAAGCGGGGCCCGAGATAGCCGATCCAAGGGCGAAGGAACAGATCGAAGGGGCGGCAAGGCAGCACAGGTCCCTCTTTCTTTCGTGCTGCTACTCCCTCTCCTCCTCACTGTCACTACTTGGAGGCACTTTCAATATCGTCGACCGTCTCTCTCGCCACCCACTGCAGGCCGCCGAAGCTGATAACGACAATACTGAGAACGGCGTGAGAACCGCTCGCAATGGCTGACGACCAGGTGGCCGCGCTCCGCCTTCACACCACCTCCACGGCCGAGTCGATCGCGGCCGAGGCCGACGTCGCCGCCCACAACTACCACCCGCTGCCGGTTGTGTTCGCCCGCGCCAGTGGGGTCCACGTCTGGGACCCCGAGGGCCGCCGCTACCTCGACTTCCTCTCCGCCTACTCGGCCGTCAACCAGGGCCACTGCCACCCGGAGCTGGTCCGGGCCCTGACTCAACAGGCCGGCCGGCTGACCCTGAGCTCGCGCGCGTTCCACAACGACGTGTTCCCGCGCTGGGCCCGCAAGGTGCGCGACGTGTTCGGATACGACATGGTGCTGCCGATGAACACGGGCGCGGAGGCGGTCGAGTCCGCCATCAAGATCGCCCGCAAGTGGGCCTACAAGGTCAAGGGCGTGCCGAAGGACCAGGCCCTGGTCTTTTCGGTCGACGGGAACTTTCACGGCCGCACGGTGAGCAGCAGCAGCGGCGGCGGCAGCGACGGAGCATCATCATAGCCAGCCGACGAGGCCTCCGAATCCCCCAGGCCCACCTGCCGGCCCACGCGATCCGAGCGGTGCTGAGATAGAGCCACAAACAGATGACCGCCGTCTCCCTCTCGACCGACCCCGAGTCCCGCGACAACTACGGCCCGTTCCTGCCCAGCCTCGGCGCCGTGATCCCCTCGACCGGCCGGACGATCCGGTACGACTCGATCCCGGACCTCGAGGAGGCCCTGGCGGCCCACGGCCCCACCACGGCCGCCGTCATCATCGAGCCGATCCAGGGCGAGGCCGGGGTCGTGGTGCCGGCCGACGACTACCTGCGGCGCGCGCACGCGCTGTGCCGGCGCCACAACGTGCTGCTGATCTGCGACGAGATCCAGACCGGGATCGCGCGCACCGGCCGCATGCTGTGCTGCGAGTGGTCTGGCATCCGGCCCGACGTGGTCACGCTCGGCAAGGCCATCTCGGGCGGCATGTACCCGGTCAGCTGCGTGCTGGCCAGCCGGGACGTGATGCTGGTGGTCGAGCCGGGCACGCACGGGTCCACGTACGGCGGCAACCCGCTCGGGTGCGCCGTCTCGATCCGCGCACTCGAGATTGTGGAGGAGGAGGGCCTGGTCGAGCGGGCGGAGCGGATGGGCGTGCTGTTCCGCGACGGGATCGCAGCCCTCAACTCGCCGCTGGTGCGGACGGTGCGCGGCAAGGGGCTGATGAACGCGGTGGTCCTTGACGAGGACCGGGCCGAGGGGCGGACCGCGTGGGACCTCTGTCTGCTGCTGAAGAGCAAGGGGCTTCTGGTATGTTTTATTTTCCAATTTTCCGGCCATTTTTTCCCATTTTTTCTTTTTCTTCACTTTGGACCCTGGTCTTGTCTCGGGTCCGCTGCCTCCCGCGAGCGGAGACGCTGACCCTACCGTGGGGGTCGGTCACAGGCAAAGCAGACGCACGGCAACATTATCCGATTTGTGCCGCCGCTGGTGATCACGGAGAATCAGGTCCGAGAGGCACTGGTGATCATCGGGGAGGCCCTGCGCGAGCTACCCGGGGTGGAGCGGGCGGCGGCGGCGCACTGATCCGCCGGGGAGGCATGTGACTGGAATGAAGAATGGCGGATGCCGAGCCGGCCGGTGATGGTGGAGGCGGTCGTCATCGTGGTTGTGCATGGTCGTGGTGCGGTTTCGGGGCGCGCGCTCGCGGTTTCGTTGTATATTTGCATCTGGCCTCCATAGGAGCATCAAGCTATGAGTAGCATCGCTCCAGAAACCAGATCACTTTTCAGCGGCAAATCGCTTGTCCGATCTCTTGCCCTCGTCAGCATGCTTCTTATCCTGCTCGGGGATGCAATGTGCTGCTGCTGCCATGGCATGCTATAGACTATGAGGGTGCGGGTGAGGGTGCGGGCCGATGGCCACTGGCGGCGCAACGGTCGTCGGCCACTGGGCGGCGGAGCAGCGGCGACGCCGCGAGGTTGCAGCAGCGGCAAACAAGGCGCGAGCTAGCAGGGTGGCATGGGCCGACTCCCGAGCCGGCCGGGCTCCTAGAGCCGGCAAGAGCCAGGGAGGAAATCCGGGCTCTCTCGCGCGTTGTGTGAACGGTTGGCATCTTTTTCATCTCATCCCTCGGGATCGCTTATCGCTACTTGCTCTCCTCCGTGGTCGATCAGCTAACCAACCGCACGACAGCGCGCGTGCACGCCGAGGGTGAACAACCAGCGCCAGGAGGAGCACGCACACCCCACGCCCCCCCCCACCTCCTCTTGCCGCCCCTGGCCTTCTGCGACCGGATTCTGGAGCGGCTGCTGCTGCTGCTGCTGCCCGCTGACTTGACCACGGCCCGACGTCATTTGCCTCCCTAGCTCGCCTCACCAGGCCAAAGCATCGGCCGTTTCTTGAGGGGCAAGGGGCGAGGGGCGAGGACTGGCCGCGACCCTCGTGCTCTTCATCCGCCATCCGGGCGGGGGCAGATGAGCGCGCCCACTCAGATGTACTTGCTGGGGAGGCAGGCGACGACTATCTGGCTGGTGCAGCTAATGCAGCCCCCGTACCGTACCGTACCGCACCTTACCGTACACGCAACCGGACCGGGACGCACACCGACTCTTTTTCTTTTTTTTTTTTTTTTTTCGTGAGACCTCTCTCGGGGCTGCACGCCGAACCCCGTTGAGGAATCGGCCTCTTGCACGTCTGCAGCCAGAGCAAGATACAACAGTGGCGTGGCCGGCGCTGAGTGGCCGGCGGGGACGGCTGTCGCATAATGATAACGCGTCCGCGCAGGCGCAAGCCCGGGTGTGTGCATGCTACCTGGCATAGATTCCCGAGCGCTGGCCCGGCGCGCCTGCTTGGCGGACACGAGCCCATCGGCGGTAACACGCGGTCGAATATGCGATGCCGCCGCAGGGAACCCGCTGGCCGGCGAGCCGCGGTCCCGCCTCCCGCAGCCATGACACATCAGATTTGATGGGGCCCGGTGGTCCATCTCCGGCTCTGGCCATTGATTGCGTGCACAAAATGCAACCACTCGGCCGGCAATTACACCTTGCGAGATCGATGAGGCCGAGGAGAAAACGGCAAGGAGAACAGTGCGGCGACCGCGCTCGATGCTGGCAGATTCAATCGGTCCCTCGCGCCATCTGTCCCTTTCTCCGCTGGCCCCTGGCTCCCCCGGCTCCCTGCCTCTTTTGCCTCCCCTTGGGGTCGCGCTGGACGGCTTGTTGGTTGGTGGCCCCACCTCGATTTATCTGATTGAGTGTTGAGGCCATGACATGAATAAAAAACATGCAAAAAAAAAAATTGCGAGCCAGCCATCGCCAATTGGCCCTGCCGGCCCACGACAAAGAGCGCGGCACAGCCGAGCCAATTGGGACCGGCTCCCTCCATGTTACTCGGGTCAAGTGCCGCCGCCGGCCACAGCCACCGCCGTCATCCGAGGGGCCACCAACCCCCCCAGAGCGGGGCGCACGACGTTGTGATTGTGACACGTCATCCAGCTGTTGGTGGCCATGGGGAGGGGGATTGGGATCGGATTGGCCTCAGGATGGCGGGGGTGCACATGTGGCACCCCTCTTCGTTGGGGCCCAGTCTCAGGGTTGGACCGAGAACGTCTGCCTGCCTGTTGCTGCTCTGGCCGCTCTGGTCTGTGGCACTGAGCAGGCAGGCAGGCAGGCAGGCGAGGCAGGCGAGGCAGGCAGTCAGGCGAGGCCGGCAGGCGAGGCAGGCAGGCAGGCGAGGCAGGCAGTAGCGGCGGCGGATCTCATCTCAATCACTGAGGGGAACGCTCAGCTTACGCAAGTTACGCATCAGGCCCTCAACCAGGCAGGTATGTTTAATCAGACCCTGCCGACGGCCTCTCGTTATCACAGTTCCCAACCGCCCTCAGCTACTGAATTTGATTTTCTTGTGCTTTTGTGTTCTGCTTCCTCTGCGGTCCGCAGTTTCGTGCCCTGATGAAACTACTCCGCAGCGGCCGATCGACCCCGACTGGGGCGGCGGCGGCGGCACAGATACGGCAGCCGGTGCGGGGGAGCGCTGCGCATGTGCATGGTGCCTGTTTAGAAAGAGAGGCAGTCAGCCGCGGCCGGCTCCGCCTCGTTCTGGGGGTGGGACTCGCGATACCACGGGCAAAGTGCGGGCTGGGCTGGGCTGGCAGGGGGGGGGGGCAGAGCAAAAAAGGCCCGAGATCGGCTGCTCTTCTGTCCCCCGGCTTCCAGTTTGCTTGACCGGCGCGAACTCGAGCCGCTCCATGATGAGCGAGCGGCCGGCATCGCTATTTCGCTCCTATCCGAAAAGGCAGGAAGAAAGAGGTGGGCCCGTCAGAGTACAGGGCCGTGGTCTGTGGTGGCGATGCGCCGCTGCTTTCCTGCCTGTTTGGCTCCGGCCCGGGTGTTACCGCCACACCGCACGCTTCTCTCCCCCCGGCGGCGGCAGTACAGACTCCAACGTCCCGCAAACCATGGCGCGAACGCGACCGGGCCGGCCGCCGCGTGGGTTTTTTATTTATTACCCTGACCTTGAGCAGGGCCGCGAGCCTGCCAGGGGAAGCGAAATCGGGGGGACGGCTGCCGGCCTTGCGGCGCGCATTCTCGAAACCTGACGCATAATCGGGGTGGGTCCAGCTAGCGAGCGAGCTGGCGACCCAGTCGGCTGGCCGACGGCTTCGGGATGCCCGCACGCACGGCTCGTCGTGACTCATCTGGCCGGCGCCTGGTCTGTGTACTGTGTGGCATGGGGCCGGACTCAAGTCGGATCTTTTTTTGATTCCTTTTCTGGCCGGGGATAAACAAAAAAGATCAAAACCGGCCGCTGCGCGAGGATGGGACGGGATCGCCGTCCCCTGGCTCACCGCGCGGGTGCGCAATGTGAGAACTGACGGCTCGATACCTCTGCCGTGCCCGGGAAGAGGGCAGATAGGAGATGAGACATGAGAGGGAGGAGGCATGCGAGAGACAGGACAAGAGAGACAGGCATGGATATCCTGTCTGTCCCATGTCCTTATCGCTCACGCTCGCCATCATGCCCACTGGCACCACCTGACCTTGGCCGCTATCATCAGAATCGCAGCCAGACCATGGCTCGGACAGCCCAGGCCAGAACCAAACCACCAGACCCAGACCAGACGGGACCCGGGGAACCGAAAGCCGGCTCCTCTGCCCCCAAAGCCATGCAAGGCCAGCGGCCAGCGATGGTCTCTTATCGGTCATCAGAACACGGGAGGCCACGCCCTGTCACTGACCCGGCCTTTTTGTTGTTTGGGTTGTTTTTCTCTTGTTTTTCCTTTTTTCCTTTTTTCCTTTCCTGGCCGGCTCGTGTCCGAGTCGGCTGGGTCCAGTCGTCGCGTGTGCGCGCGCGCCAGACGGGTGTAAGTGAGAGGATAGTAAGCAGTAGGTCGCATCCGCGGAATCGCGCAAGAACCACCACCACCGCGGCCGCCGCCACCGCAGCACCACCGCCATCGCTGCTGCTAGGCCGGCTCGCACCCTCCGTGTGTGGTAGCCAGCGCCAGCAACCACGGTTGACCGGGGCCAAGACTAGAGGCTATCGCCGCCGCCGCCACGGCCTAGGCTTTAGGCATGAGCGCCGACCATCGGCGCGCACACGCTCGCTCGCCCACACACCACCACCCTCACGCACGCGCAGATGGGGCGGCGCCGGACCAGGGGCGAGAGATAGAAGGGGGGGACGGCCGCGCTGTGCAACCGTCAACTCGTAACCGGCTTGGCCCCAGGGAGGCCTGGCTTGTCAAGTCCTGGGGGCCCCCCACGTCTGCACCCGAGTGGTACTTGCCCGCCTGGGCAATAAAGAAAGAGGCCAAGGAGCAGAAGACGCGGCTGAATTGACGAGTTGCTGCGACCCGGCCGCGATGGCGGCGGCCGCGGCGCCGATTGCGACCATCCGGCCGGCCAATCAGGCACACCGGCCTGTATCTCGACCCCATGGTCATGTTGCTGATGCCAGCACCAGCAGCCCCAGCAGCAGCACCGGCAGGAACGAGCTCGGGGAGGCAGGGCCACCAGGGTCCGAGCTACTCAAAGCTGTCTTGTCCGTGATCGAAAATCCGCGCTCTGATCATTCTTGATCGGTCGCCTTATCTTGCCCTCGTCCCTGCTTATCACGCCGACAAGAGAGGAGGCCCGCTCCTTCCGGGAAGCCACTAACGGCCGCGTCAACTGGTCAACTGGCAGCTGGCCTGGCTGGGGCCCGCGTTGGCGCGGTGTGGGGGAGGGGGGAGAGCCGGGGGAGAGCCGGGGGGAGACTAAAAACATGGCTGGCGGGTACCCCCCCGTACCGGTTCCCGGGCGCTCCTCGTTGCCGTTTTGTTTGCCCTCGCGCCCCCCCATCCCCCGCCGGGCCAGGAGGGAGAAATAAATGGCGAGATGGGGGCGGCCAGCCCCGCCCGCTGCTGCCGTGTTGTCTGGTCTGGTTGGTCTGGCAGGCCCCGCCGGCCAGCTGCCGCCTCTTTTAGATGCATCTTGGGGCCTGGGGGGTCCTCGTCATACGTGCTCGTGACTCCACTATTGCTCTTGCGCCCTCCCGCTTCCCGCTCACCTGTCTTGCTCTGGCTCTTGCCGGTGCGATCTGCTGCTGTTTACCTGTTTACCAGCCCGTCATCCCCTTGCTGCCAGCCAGGTCCTGTTCCTGTCGCCGCCTCAGCAAAGCTCTGCTGCCTGTTCCCCGGTCCTTTCCCCCCCATTCCCTCCCTCCTCCTTCCCCTTCTGCTTTCCCCTTTCCCGTCTCCCCTCCGCCGGCTCGGGTGGAAACTGGCTTGGACAGTTTAGAAAACCCCCCCACCTCTCTCACCACCATCTCGAGACTATCACTATCTATCTTGACCCTATCTCGCTCCATCTCCCAACTTCTGACCGCCGACCCCGACCCCCGACTCCAAGTGGCCCTGGCCAGTTGGAGTCGCCCAGACCTCCGAGTCATTAGCTTGATCTCCGGACGGAACCTCGGCCACCGCCAGGCTGCAGCAGCACACGGGAGCGACCAGCCCACCCCCACGCATTCTCACCACCGCCACCAGAACTATCCTCATCAGCGCCATAACCATCGTCATCATCATTGGCGTCTGGAAAAGGCCCTCGTGCTCGTCACGATCCTTCTCTTGAACGGCCCCCTGGCCGTCTATCAGTACCCCAGCTCCCTGGCGGGATGCCCCGCCACCTCTACTGACTCCGACTGGGACGAATCGACCTGACCACCGCCGCCCTCCCCGATTCCGCGATTCCGTTCGCTGCCGACCCGTATCCTGTCCTGTCTCCTCCTTCCTACTTCTCGTCAATCGAGCGCCAACCTGAGACATTCCCTCGCGCCAGTAGGTGAGTTTTATCCCGCTGGTCAGCTGCAAGAACTCCACCGACCCATAGGTGGTGTGACCCGGCCTGCTGCCCGCCGCCCCTCCAGAGCTTCTTCCTCCCCTCGAGGATTGAAAAAGAACAAGGCAAGGAGCTTGGACGCCTGCTCACCCATTATCTCTTCCAGCTACCGGTCTCGGCCGTCTGACCCCCACGCCCTTCAATTCCGCCGAGGTATCAGCCCCTGCCCTGAAGTGCGTGGTCCGCGCTTTATCTCCTCGGTGCGCCCAACCACCGCCGCCGCCATCGCCGCCATCGCCACCGCCATCACCACCGACGCCGATTCCCTTCTGGACCAGGCCCGCCATTGCTAGTGTCTTTACCCGTCTCGTGGTTCATTCTCGATCCGGCACCCGTCCATCCGTCCACTCGGCCATCCGCGCGCCTCACACCTCGATCGAGGCCCGCTCGATCCCTCCTGCCACCTATTCGCCATCACCTCTACTTGCCGACCCGACTCTCTTTCTGCCATTGTCGCCGACCACACCCGAGCCTCCCCCGAGCCTCTCCCGGGTCCCCCTCAAACCTCCAGCCGCATACATGACGACCGTACCCGCCGCCGACGTCTTTCGGATACTGTGAGCCTGACGTGGCTGCAACCCTGAACGTGTCCCCGCCCCCGCCTCCCTCCCCACCTCATACCCCCCCTTCGCCGCATCGATAGGGAACAATGTCGGCAGAGACTAGACACTCGTCCGCGTTCGCGCGGGCGAGAGGTCCCGGCATGATTGTCGGCGACTTTTACATAGACTCCGAGGTCGGCAAGGGAAGCTTTGCTCAGGTCTACATGGGCGTCCACAAGGTCCGGCTTCCCTCCCCTCCTCCCATCGCTCGCTCCGCCGTTTACTGACCCCGGCTGCTGCTGCAGGACCGGAAAGAGGTTGTCGCCATCAAATCGGTTGACCTGGCAAAGCTCAGCCAGAACAAAAAACTAAAGGTAAACAACTCCTGCCTGCCCATCTCCTTCCCCGTCCGCTTCCCGTCCCCGCCGATACCCTCTTACCCAAGCTGATCGTTGGCGCCACACAGGAGAACCTCAACGGCGAGATCAAGATACTCAAGACTTTGCGACACCCCCACATCGTCGCCCTTCATGACTGTGTCGAGAGCCCGACACACATCCACCTGGTGATGGAATACTGCGAGCTCGGCGACCTCTCGCTTTTTATCAAGAAACGCGAGAAGCTGTCGACCCACCCGGCAACCCACGACATGGCCCGCAAGTACCCGTCGGCCCCGAACACGGGCCTTCACGAGGTCATCATCCGCCACTTCCTCAAGCAGCTAGTCAGCGCCCTTCATTTCCTGCGGTCCAAGAACTGCATCCACCGCGACGTGAAGCCGCAGAACCTGCTCCTGCTGCCGTCGCCGCAGTACCGGCACGCAAACTCGCGCCCGATCATGACGGCGAGCCACGACTCGCTGATGCCCATTGTCGGCCTGCCGTCGCTGCCGATGCTCAAGCTGGCCGACTTCGGATTCGCCCGCGTGCTGCCGTCCACGTCGCTGGCCGACACCCTCTGCGGCTCGCCGCTGTACATGGCGCCCGAGATCCTCCGGTACGAGCGGTACGACGCCAAGGCGGACCTGTGGTCCGTCGGCACCGTCCTGTTCGAGATGGTGACGGGCCGGCCCCCGACTCGGGCTAGAAACCACGTTGAGCTGCTGCGCAAGATCGAGGCGGCCCAGGACATGATCGTGTTCCCGCGGGAGGTGGTGGTGAGCTCGGAAATGAGGGCCCTGATCCGGGCCCTGCTGAAGCGCCACCCGCTGGAGCGCATGGGGTTCGATCACTTCTTTTCCCACCCGGTCGTCACCGGCCCGATCCCGGGCTTGGTAGAGGACGACGTGCCGATCGCGATGCCATTGGAGAGGACTTCATCACGCAGGAGCCTGAACGAGCTGCCGCAGCCGCATCAGCCGCAGTATCAGCAGCACGACTCCGCGTCGTCTCCGAGCCGGCGGAGCTCGCGACAGCCCGACGAGAGGTTATCTGACCTGGCGGTAAACGTGCCAAGGTCGCCTCGTGAGAGGACCTTGTCATCGCCCAGGGTGTCGAGCCCGGTGGAGAGGTATGGCCGCCCCCCGATCGAGGGCACCGCCCGGCATACATACGCCGCCGGCCAGGACGGCAGCGGAGAGGGCCTCGGGATCCGGCCGAAGCCACAGTCGGCTACCACGGCCCCCATACGGCCGCCGAGGTTATCGGACACCGGCGCCAAGACGGCGCACGCTCGCCACCGGATGACGGAAGAGGAGTTGGCCGCCCAGGACGTCGCCGACATGAGGGAGTACGTGGTCATAGAGAAGAAGCAGGTAGAGATAAACGCGTTCGCGGACGAGATCGACGCCAAGGGCCGGGCCCCGCCTACCGGTAGGCGCTTCTCCCTACTCCGCCTCGCGCTCGGCAAAACGAACAAGGACAAGAACACTACTGACTGGAGCGGTTCCGGTCGCCCAGTCGTTGCCACTGGTGCTGCTGCTTCTGCTACTTCTGCAGCAGCCGCCGCCGCCGCATCCGCATCCGTCTCCGCCGCCGGCGCCGCCGCCGCGGCTGGTGCATCGTCCTCGCCGCGCAGCCAGGCCCTGGTCAGCAGGACCCAGGGCCATGATATCTCCGTCAGCCCGACGTCGACGACCAGCGCCATCTCCCGGGCTATCCACGACGCCAGCCTGCGGCTGTTTGGGTACTACCCGCACGCGGCTGGCCGGGTCCCCCGGGGCCAGTCACCCCCGCCCTTCTACAGCCCGTACCCGGTCTACTCGACACCGCAGCTCAGCTCCACCGCGGCCGGCCTCATCATGGGCGACGGAAAGCACGGAGCCGGCTCCGACGACGACTCGCGCGCCGTCAAGGTTTTTGAGGAGCTGGCATCGCGAAGCGATGTCGTGTACGGGTTCGCCGAGGTCAAGTTTCGCCAGCTGTTCCCGACCGCGCCCTCGGCGGAGCGCAGTCTGGGCACCCCCGAGGACGGCGTGAGCGGGGGCGGGGGCGACGCCAACCCGGCCGAGGACGAGGACGACGACGACGACGACGACGACCTCACGGCTGAGGCCATCGTCTGCCTGTCGGAGGAGGCCTTTGTCCTCTACTACAAGGCCCTCACCTTGCTGGCCAAGACCATGGACCTGGCCAACGGCTGGTGGAGCCGAAAGACCGCCTTCCCCGGCCACCCCATGACGCAGCGGGTCAACTCGGTGGTGCAGTGGGTTCGGACCCGGTTCAACGAGGTGCTGGAGAAGACCGAGATGGTCAAGCTCAAACTGGTCGAGGGCCAAAAGCGCCTGCCCGACACCCACCCGCACCACCCCAGCAACAACGGTGCCGGGGGTGATTCAATCGCGTCCACGCCCACCCTGCTGGGCGCCGCCGTCATGACGACCGGCATCACGGCGGAGAAGCTGATGTACGACCGCGCCGTCGATATGAGCCGGGTCGCCGCCATACGCGAGATCTCGCACAGCGACCTGCGCGGATGCGAGATCTCGTACATCACCGCGATCCGGATGCTGGAGGTGGTCCTGGACAGCGACGACGAGTCGCTGCGGAAAAAAGCCCCCGGCGCTCTGCGGGAGTCGAGGGAGGAGGGAAGTGTTGGCGGCGGCGGCGGCGAGGACATGGCAACGACTCACCTGGACAGCGAGGACAGGCGGGCCGTTCGCAAACGTATGTTTTTATCTTGTCCATCTGTTGGCCGACTTGGTCGTCTGGTGCTAACCCTCCCGACCCAGTGATCCAGATGATCTCGGCTCGGCTTAGCACAGTGGAAAAGAAGATGCAGGACATTGCCGAAGCTGAAAAGTCCCAGCAGGCGCTGCAGCTTCGCCGGAGGAGCGGCGATGTAACGCCGCGCAGCTTCCCGTCCCACCCCTCACCGTCGTAGGGGGATTGTTAGCGGCTGCACGAGCTCCACGGGGGAGCGCGCGCATACCGAGCCATATTTATATTTTCTTCGTCTTCTCCTTGCTTTGCATTCTTCGACCCTGTCCTTATCGATCGCCTTGGCCAAGCTGCAACCGCGACTCTGGGCATCACCCACCCCGAATAGACGAGCGTGAAACCTGTCCTTTTTGTTTTTTCCTTTTTTCCTCTCCGTCTCTGCATGTACTTCCCCGCTCTGGGATTTCATTTGGCGCGCCGGACTCGGACTGGATGGGGCCCACGGACATCCTTGTGACATCACTACTTGGGAAAGGATCTTGGGGAGGGAGGACACCAAATTGGCACAGACCGCTGTTATCATTCTCTTCAGCGTCCTCCCTCCCGGCGTCGGTGTGGGGTTTTGATATACTGGTCAGTTGGTTTTTTTCCTTTTTTTCTTTGCGGGTCATCATAGCTAAGAGGGCCACTCCTGCTCTCTGATTCCACAGCCTGCGCGCAACTTGAGGGACTGAGGCCGTCGCAAGTCGATGTGTAGCCGCTCGCTGCACCATCAACTTGACTCGTTTTCTTTTGGTCACTAGGACTGGCGTGCTGGCTGGGTTGTGAGATTATTCCATGGCCTCCAGGGGAGGAGACGGTTTGTTTAAACTTTGGAAACCGAGTCGGCGGACAGGCCGGGCCTTTCTTGACGTACAACGGACGGGGGGGTTAACTGACTGGAGGGACTGGGACAGACCTGGGGGATAAATCGGCTGGGAACTGCGAGATGGCGCAGGTATTGGGTATCGAGAACCGGGGATTCGGGATTGGGAATCGGGAATTGGAAATCGGGGATTGGGCTATCGATAGGCGAGTATCATACAGGGAATGGATAAGATCGGTGCCCAAGTGCACACTTGAAAATCAAGGGGCCGCGGTGTCAGTTGCTGGTATGACGATCAGGTGGCCTGTGATTGGGGGCTGAGGATCGAGCGCGGTGGTATCGGTTGGTGTTGGTATGAGGATATGATCAGATCGACCGCCGTGGTCAGTTCTCGATAGGCAGGACCAGGTCTGTGTCCGACCGAGCTCGTCCGAGGCTGAGCGTCCCATCCCGAGAGCTATCTCGAGCTTGGGGTTCTGGTCGTTCAATTGCCTGTCAGCTCAGTCGGATCGCTACCTATATGCACGCACCTGAGGACCGAGCGGCGTGGTTGGCTCTTGGCACGCAGGGTCAACAGGCTCTAACCATCATACTAGGCCAGCCAATTAACAGTGTCCCTTGGCTGGACCATGCTGAGCACAGACACCCCCGCCACCACCACCATTGTGCTGGCCACACTTGTGCCCTCCCGATATCGAAACGATGGGTTGGACAAGTGCACTTTCTGGGGACCACTCCCCCAGCCGCGCTAGTCATGACAAGACATATGGTTTGGACAAGTACACTATCTTGGCGGGGGGGGACAGAGAGCATCCCTTAAAAGCCCCCAGGATGAGCGGGGTGGCCCACCGTCCGTAGCTGCACCATTGCAAGTCCCGTCGAGCACGTGGCGCCAGGTACATCGCTATGATCTGTTATCGATAACTCTTGGGATGGGAGGGGATGAAAGGCCCCGGGGCTCCCTCGCGCTCGGGCACAGACCAGGAAACCGAGGGGACCAGGGATGGGAGAGGGGCTCTCTCGATTGGCTTACCAATATAGACTCTCAGGAAGGCGCATAAGGAAACGAAGGGGATCATGATAAGGAGGGGGCTCTCCCAACTAGCTTGCCGAGGTATCCACATTTAGAAGAGCATACTAACAAACGGGGAGGACCTTGTGGGAGAGGAGAAAAATATGGAAGACGAAAGGGAGGGGGGGGGGGAGGGGGGGAGAGGGGAAGAAGATAGGAGAAGAATGGGAGGGGGGGAGAAGGGAGAGGGGGGAGAGGGGGGAGAGAGGGAGGAGCGCAGGGAGCGAAGAGAGAGTGGAGAGAGCGGAGACCAGACAGAGCGGAGAGGGCAGAGAGGGCGGAAGGGGTAGGGGGGTTCGAAATATTATCCGCCCGCGAAGAGGAGGTAGCAATAGAAAACCTACTGCACATTAACAACGAGATTGCTTCGTTGTTGGAATTACCATCCATCCTGCCGAGTTCACATCGCAGCCCATCCCTATACGCCGACCCGAAGACTTCCCAACCGCGCGACCCCCCCCCCTCAGCCCCTCAGAAATGACCCCAATCATCAACTCCTTCCAACGACAGCTGCCGGCCCTCCCCCCTCTCGCCCGCGGGCGCGCCTAGCGGAGCCGCCGTCATCAGACTCCCGCCCACCACAAACAGATCCCACCAGGTCCGCCGCCAGCTCTCCTCAAACAGCGCAGGACTGCAGCTCCCGCCCCCACCCAGCCTTGCGGACGGGCCCGGGTCGAGCCCGATCTCGGCCGCGAGACGCTCTGCGTCGGCCAGCCTCGCCCTGGCCTCATCCGGTCGGCCGCTGGCATCGAGCCCGATCGCCAAGAGGAGCAGCGTCTGCACTAGAAAGCCGTCCTCCGGTATGGCTGCCTCGCACGTCAGCCGGCGCGCCTCGGCGAGGAAGATGTCTCCGGCGCCGGGGCCGGCCGGCCTCGCGTCCACGAGGTACAGCGACCCCACCCAGCAGATGGCGGCGAACAGGTGGCTGAGATCGGCGTCCCTGGCGGCCTGCATGAGGAAGGGCCTGGGGAGAACGAAAGGATGGGCGGGGTGGAAGCTGCGGTAAAATGCGTCGATGCATCGGTCGAATAGAGACCGGCTCGGGACGGAAGGCAGATACGACAGCGGCGGCGGCGAGAGCAGATCCACGCCGGACGGATAGAGCTCGTCAGTCGAGAAATTGTGAACGCCGCCACCGCCGCCGGTTTGAGGTGGCATGGCGGCGGCGGCCGGACTGAAGACGGCCGGGGCCGCGGGAGGAGGAGGAGGGGGCGGCGGGATGGCGGCGCCCGCTGCGTAGGCGGCGGCGGACGCGGCGGCGGCGGGGAGAATGTAGTGGTACAGCGGCGAGGGGGGCTGTGACTGGCTCAGGGGCGAGGGAGACTGCGACGCAGGCCTCTTGCCACCGCAGCGGGGGCCCTTGTAGCCTCTCCGAGACGCGACATAGACGCAAGGGGACTGGGTGCCCATACACCGGCCGCAAGGCGACCGGCCGTCGCACTTGAGATGCTTTGCTCGCTGGGGAGCGGGCCGGTCGGTGGTCAGTGATGAGCGACGGGACGGCCGCGTCAGAGGGGCTGCCGAGGGCGAGCACTCACACATGCGAGACAGGCCGTGGTGACGGTGGCGGGGAGGGCCGGCGCCGGAGGGGGCGATCGGTCTGGGGTGTCCATAGGAGTCCCGTGGTCGGCGGCCGAGGCTGGCGGGGGGGCAAACGCGGGCACGAGCAGCATGGGTACTGGCAGGGCCTCCGGGGTTGAAAATGAGGTCATCAGAGGCACGAGGTCGTCAACGAAGTAGTCGGAGCAGGCCGAGTGTGACGGAGAGGGGTAGTGGTAGTAGTAGAGCGGCTGGTCCATACGAGCGGCCGCCAGGTGGGGGCAGTACGCTCTACTGTTGGAAACTGGTTCTGGCCTATCTATCTCGGGGTGGCCAAGGTCGTCAGGCGCGGAAGACTGTGCGGGGTGGTGGTGGTGGTGGTGGCCGAGATCTGATAGTCGACCCGTGCCCCAAGCCGGGGGTTATATCATATATCCCAGAGGAGGGTAGCTCGAATGAGCGGGACCTGCAGTACATCCACGTGGGGGCTGTGCAGAGATATCCGACCTTCAGTTGCTGACATGTGAGGCATGGGGGAGCAGAGTAGAGGGATAGAGAGCGAGGTGCTGCTGCGGCCCGATAGCAGAGGCGGAGGAGAGAACCCCCCCCCCACCTGCCCGTCCTCCACGGATCTCGGGGTTTTTTTTCCTGTAGGCTCTACTGAGAGATACAGCGGGTAGGGCAATAATCAGGTGGCTGGTTCTCTCTGGTGCAGGGTTGGCTGCGTGGCTGCGCGGCGGCACGGCTGCGCGTGCTGCGCATGCTGCACACCGCGACAATACAGTCGCGATTGCGCCACCCGCCTAGGATGAGGCCGGTGGACGCTCCGCAAACCCGGCAGAACTGGTCAGCCTCGCGTGGTTGGTCCAGCAGCCGGACGCGGGGCCACGGGGCGTAGCCCCCCGGGGTCGTGCCTGCGGACCCTCGCCTCGGCCTCGTCCGGACCCGCTGTCGAGAGCGGGGAGACTGAAAAAAAGAGACCGAGGGGGACAGCGGCGATGTGGTGCCACACACCGGGCTGACACCGCCGCCGGGGCTGACATGCGGTGAGGCGAAGCAGCTTGGATGCGCCGAGGGCCACGGGTATGAGCAGGCGGGCGGGCGAGCTCGCGAGGACAGACATGACTGACTGGCTGACTGGCTGACTGACACCGACTGACTGACTGACCGACTGACTCAGTGTGGGAGAGAGACAGCGACCCGTACATGTCAAGGGCATGAATGCGCTCGGCCACGGGGCACCTTCCTCGACGGAGCTGTCATCACGGCGGTCAAGCACCGCCATCTCCTTCCTCGGTGGAGCTGTCATCCTGGCGGTCAAGTCCGGCGCCAGCTGAGGCTGTGGCATGCTTGCTACACTTCACTCTGCACGTCATTTTCACTGAGCCGGGCCTTCTCGCACACTCGTACGCTAACCGTCTCGCTTCTCGCTCCACCCGACGGCATGTTCGCCATGAGGTCAGCCGCTTCCTGCCCACTAACTTCCGCCTGACCGCATGCGAGGCGTCGGGCCAGCCGCTTCTTGGCCTCTTGGCCGGGCCATATTCTCCACCCAACGGCATGCAAGCCGAGCCCCTCGGCTTGGCATCCGGCCATATCTTCGCTTGTCCTGGACCCTCACCGAATAAAAGCGGAGAAGGCAGGGGAAAATGCGGCCGGACGACAGTGGCAAGGGGATGGCTGTCGCCGGATTGGGCTTGAAAGAGCACGCTAACTACGATGTCGGTAATGGCGGTGGTGGTAGAGGTGGTGGTGGTAGAGGTGGTGGTGGTAGAGGTGGTGGTGGTGGTCGAGGTGGTGGTAGTAGTGGTGCACAGCCGCCGCCAAGGTTCGACCGATTAGCCTATTGAATTGGCCTTGTTGATGACGTGTTGAGATAACTTTAACGGCTCGCTGCCGCCGGAGCCCCGCCGCCCGCCACCCAGCTGCTTCCGCCGGGAGCGAGGGGCCAGCTGAGGAAGACAGACCTTGGCGGGGAGGGGGGGGCGGATTCTGCTGATCATTCTTACCGCCGCCGAGAAGGCTCGATTTGGGACACCGAGACCATGGGCCCATTCTGCCGACAGTGTGCAGCTGGCTGATCAGACGACTGCTGATCGGACGACTGCAAATCAGCAGTGAGACTGCAAACGGCGGCGGTGCCAATTGCATATCTGGTGAGACTGCGAATCCCGCCTGTGTCTCGTCGAAAGATCCCTTTTATCTGGACTGCTTGGCCAGAGCCCCCGAAGTGGCACCGAAGCCCCATGGCGCAGGATTCCATTCGCCTTCTCGACACCGATGGGGTGGTCCGATGGGGTGGTAGTGCTCCCCTCCAAAGATCTCGGGTCAGATCGAGGGAAGGGATTGTGTAGTAGAAGTGAGGAACAGAGGCAGAGAAAGGATCATCGTTCGATGCTCGCCATGTGTGTCAAGAGGAATGGGGGCCGTATCGGGCACCGACACCCACCTGCTGACGTCAAGCCATGGCGGCGAGGGGGGGAGAGCGGGGCAGTCAGACTTTTGGCTCCCGCCGCGCCTGCGCCCGCTGTCTGCCGCCGCCGCCGATTAACCCGCCGCTCCTATCTTTTCAGCTCAGCTGTCACATCACACTATATCGGCTGATCTCTGTTCTCGGGACCGCCGGCGTCATCACCGCGCCTCTCCGGCCACTCCCCGCCAGGCAGGGATGGACCCCGTGTCACTAGCCGGGCTCGCCCTCGGAGTGGCCTCGATCGCGGTGCAGATTTACCAAGGATGCGTGCAAGGTCAGCCCCCTTCCCGCTCCCACTCCAAGCCCGCGGTTCTGACCCCCCCTGCAGGCATCCAGCTCGTTGTCACCGCGGTCAACTACCCGGATGACTGCCGCTACCTCAACCTCCGTCTCCGCATGGAGCAGCAGCGGCTGTTCGCCTGGTCCGAGACCTCGGGCCTGCTCACCCTGGCCGAGTCGGGCGACGGGGCCGGGATCCAGGCCTCCAAGGCGTTCACCTCGCCGCATCACCGCAGCATGGTCCTGGACCTGCTGCTGCAGATCCGAGCCCTGTTCGACGAGTTTGCGGCCCACCAGCGCCGGCACGGCGGCCTACGGCCGGCCCTGGACGAGGACGGCCGCCTTGCGGACCCAGGTCGTGACGCGGCCGCGGCCCGGTTCCCGCTTTCGGATCGGCGACGCGACCTGATCCGGCGGGCCTTGTCGGGACTGCTCCCGGGCGAGAAGGGGGCGGGCACCGGAGGTGGCGGCGGCGGCGGCATCTTGGTTCGACTCCGGTGGGTCTCCTTCGACAAGGATGCGTTCGAGGGCTTGCTCGCCCGATTTGCTGCCCTCAACGATGCCATGACGGACCTGCTCGACGCCCAGCTCCAGGTCGAGATCCGCGACTCGGTCCAGGACACGAACCGCGGCGTGCTGCGCCTGCACCACCGCGTCGTCGACATTGGCCGTCTCGTCATGGCCCTCAGCCTGCGGCTTGACGCCGTCATGGGCAGCCAGCACCACCACCACCACCAGCATCAGCATGGCCAGAACCCCCCTCCCTACAGCACCATCGCCTCTTCGCAGCGGCGGGGAGAAGAGCAGAGTGGCACCGACGCGGCCGCGCTCGACCAGCTCGCCGACCTCGCCCGCTTCAAGGCCTTCAACGCGGCCATGGACGGCGATGAGAAGTCGGCGGCCTGTGATGAGGCTGCAGTCCGGTTCCTCGACCTCACCCGGCCGACCGGCCGCGACGGTCCAGATCCCCTCCTGCTGCGGCGTGCAGACATAGATCTGGATGAAGACTGCGGAGCGGGGGCCCAGGGGGAGAATGAAGGTGAGGACGAGGAGCAAGAGGCGGCCCGGTGCGACGCCTGGCTCAGGGCGGCCGACGGGACGAGGACCCGGGTCTGGGTCGAGTGGAAGAGCTACGACGCGGACCGACCCGGAGCCCGGGGTGGACCGTCGAAGCAGGTAATCGTCGACCGGGTGCGTCGCCTGGCCGCGCTACTGAACCACACGCCCAAGCCGGCCGCGTTCCGCACCCCGCACTGCCTCGGGTGGTTTGACAAGGCGGCGGCGGCAAGTAAAGACGACGACGACGACAATGATGACGTGCTCGACCACCGACTTGGTCTGGTCTTCGGCCTGCCCCCCGCAGCGTCTCGCCCGCCCGTGTCCCTGCGTGAGCTGCTCCTCTCGCACCCGCGGCCCAGTCTCGGCCGCCGCGTCGCCCTCGGCCACGCCGTCGCCACCTGTTTGCTCTACCTCCACACCGTCAACTGGCTGCACAAGGGTCTGCGCAGCCACAACGTCGTATTCTTCCCGTCCTCGTCCTCATCGTCCTCGTCATTATCCTCCTCCGACGAGATTGACTATGCGTCGCCCTGCCTATCCGGCTTTGACTTCTCCCGGCCGGCCCGGCCGGACGAAGAGACAGACCTGCCGCTCGGCGACGCCGAGCATGACCTGTACCGCCACCCACAGGCGCAGACATGCAGCGCCCGATTCAGTTCCGGTGCTTCCTCGGGCTCGGCCCCAAGAGAGCGGTTCAAAAAGTCGTTTGACATCTACGCCCTCGGCGTGCTCCTCTTCGAGCTCGCCCACTGGGCCCCGATCGAGCGCGTGCTGGAGCTCTACCGCGACAGCGATCGGCATCGCTACCGCCGTCGGGGGGGGGGCAGCGCGTCCCTCTCGGTACGCGACCGGCTGCTGGACCCGAGCAGGATCGCGCACCTTGCAGGTGCAGCCGGCGAGGTGTACGCGGATGCGGCCCGGCGGTGTGTCGCCGGGGGGGAGGCGCTGGGGATGGGCGGTGGGGGGGGCGGGGCCGGTGATTTGGCCAGTGGTGGGGATGCCATCGTCGATGGCGATGATAATGAGGACGACGATGGGGGGCGTTTCTACGAGTGCGTGGTCAAGCGGCTGGGAGAGATCCGGGTGTGACGGGTGGTGTTGGTGGCTGGTGTGAAGAGCCATGGCAGGGTGAAGGAGGGTACGCGAGTTCGAGCTCTGCCCGTGAGGGGTAGAGTGCGAGTGAGGGATCTGAGAGGCTGAGTACTACTACTGCCTGAGATACCCGAGATATGTCGCGATTGGGAGGGGGGGACACGGGGTTCAATTGCCGCCGGGAGATCGGTAAATGAAGCCCTCGACAAAAGCCGGATGTCCAAGTGAGGAGTTCAGTGGGGGAAGCCTGAACTCTGCCTGCTGATTGGCAGTAAATAGTATATGCCAGTGTGCCGGCCAGTTGGAGTGACTGTACATGCCGGTGAGAGTATTATTACGAAGGCTAGTGAGGGCCTGTAGTATGTATGTGCCACTGGGAGTAGCTGCCTGTCTATGCTTGTGGTAACAGTATTATGCACCGGTGAAAGTAGAAGCATGTGCTCGCGCGAGTAGTAGCATGCGCTGGTGGGAGTTGCAGTATATACCAGTGAGGGTAGCAGTATATACCAGGAGGAGTAGTGGTAGAAGTGGTTGTGATGGTAATATATAGATAGGGATTAGGGAGGGGGCCGGACGTCAGAACAGAGACCCGACGGCAGCACAAGGCAGGCATATGCCCGGGTAGGTTGGTGCAATCAAGCCGAGGGGCTGGCTGGCCTCCGCGTCCGTCCGTCATCGAGTCAGCCTCGAGGCTCGCTCAATCACTCATTGCATTCGGACTACCCCACTCGGCCGGTCTCCACATGGGTATATGTATAATTACCACCGCCCCATATCGTATAATGATCTAGAGCTGTTCCGTATTCCAATCAGGTGAACAATCTTGACGACGGCCCTCGACCTGGCCGCGTGCCAGTCGCCCGCGCCCCGTCCGTCCATCCGTCTGCACTGCGCTTCCTCGCCCACCGGCCCGTCCCGTCCCATCTACCCCAAATACACCCGCGCCCCCCACCTCAAGTGCCTATCTCATGTGCGTATCTTACCTACCGTCTGCTGTCTGCCGTCTACCATCCCAAAACCGGCGCGCCCCCCCATATACCAAGCCCACAACTTCATGCCCTCAATCCAATCTACCATCTATTAGCCCAACCCTCCCCCCGTTCTCCTCCCCCACGCCTCTTTTGCCCTTCTTCTCGCCCTTCTTCTCCCTCCACCACCTCCTCTCCTTCTCCCCCTTTCCGTCCCCCCGGCCGGCAGAGAACCGTTGCGTGAGCCTCTCACCGATGCTCGCCCGACCTCGACTCTCGCTCATCCGCCGCTCCCGCTCCCGCTCCCGCTCTCGCTCCCGCTCCGGCCACAGGGCCTCCTCGAGGGTCGCGCCACCCCGTATAGCCTCGAGGGCGTGCCGCGCCGCATCCGCATCCTGGAACGCATCGGGCGGGTTCCCCGCCGTCAGGAGTGACATCTGGTCTTTGAGTCCTCGTCGTCTTCCTCCGTGCTCTCTCTCTTTCTTCTCAACGGCATCCGCCAGCTCCAGCAGGGCGCGCCATCCCTCGAGGATCCGTTGCTCGACTGCCTCTCTCTTCCCCGCATTTCCGTCATGGCCGCCGCCGCCGCCGCCGCCGCCACCGACGCTGCCGGCATCGGCGCCGCCCAGGGCTATCCTCTCGCGGCTCCCCTGCGCAATGCGGCCGCGGCGGATCTGCCGCGTTGGCCGACGGGACCGCTCTGCCTGCTTAGCCACTCCCTTCAGGGTGTAGGCGATCGGGCCGATGATGGCGGCCAGATCCTTGAGCACAAATCCCGTCAGACCCATGCCGACACCTTTGGCGAACCCGACGACCCCATCTCGGCGGGCGCCCCGGTACGGCAGTCGTACCAGGCCGGTGCACCCATCGTAGACCCCGTACATGAGTTCGAACCGGGCCGCCTGCAGGCCTGACCGGAACCCCGTGACCCGCGGTCCGCGCCGGACGGTGTCGTCGCCGTAGATCTTAGGCGCGTTATGGAAGCCCTGGGCCACGGCCAGGGACAGGTCGAGCGGGGCCCGGGCCAGCGCCGTGGCCGACCTTCCGACCCCGGTCTTGACCTGGCCGAAGTAGTCTCCCACGGGGCCGCCGGTGGTCGCTGCAGTGGCGGCGGTGGCCATACCGGGCGTCTCGTCGACCGCGCCCCCATTCTCCTGCCGCCGTTTCATCTTCATCTTCCTTTCTTCCCTCCTCTCTTTCCTCCGCTTCTTCTTTTCTCGTCGCTCGCGCGATGTTTTGTGTAGCCGGTACGGCACGCTACCGATACCTCCGAAGAAGCCCCCGATGCTCGTCGCAATCGACCCGGCAAGGCCGGTGACGGGCTCGCCGGGGCCCTCAAAGTCGTTCCAGTCGGCGTGGCGCAGCAGCCGCAGCCGCTTCCAGCTCAGCAGACCCTGGTCCACCAGGACGTCGGCGGCCAACGGACTGAGCCGGAGAGCGTGGTGAGGGTGGGGCTTCTTCGGCTGCCAGGCGGCGGCGAGGTCGGGCAGGAGGGAGCACCGCATCGACCGCGGCCCGGCCAGGGTCAGGTGCCGGTGGAAGGACGCGACCGCGTTGGCGGCGCCGTCGCCTTCGGCCTCGATATCGGCCGCGATCCGCCAGGCTTCCCGGCGGGCCTCGTCCGTGAGGCACTGCCTGATCCCATCGGCGAGCCGCTCGGCCGTCAGGTCCCGGTACGGCACCGGCGCCGGGCCGGCGCCGGCGGTGCTGATCATGCTGCCCCAGAAATGCTGGTCCCCGAAGAAGGGCACCACCATGGTGGGGCGGCCGCACTTGAGAGCGATGGCGGTGGTGCCGGCGCCGCCGTGGATGACGCAGGCCTCGACGCGGGGGAAGAGCCAGTCGTGAGGGGTATTTTCGAGCATGAAGACGCTGTCGGGAATGGGGGTAGCTTCGCTGCCCCCATTCCCAGCACCCTCCTCCTTTCCCTTGCCCCCCTTTCCCTTCTTTTTGCCGCCGCCCCCCTTCTTGCCTTCCTTTCCTTCCCCGCTCCCGCCGCCGCCGCCGCCAAGCCCTCCCCACCCCCGCGACACCAGCGCCCGCACTCCGGCCAGCTTGACGGCCTCAAATATCATCTCGGTGAACCGTTCCGGGTCGTCGACAACGATGGACCCAAACCCGATATATATCGGCGGCGGGCCCGCTTCCAGGAACCGCTCCAGTTCCGGCGGCGGCGTAAAGGTACTAGCCAGGTCCAGAAACACGAATCCGGACACGTCGATCTCGTCCCCCCAGTCGGCCGGCTTGGGCACCAGGCCAGGGCTCCACAGGTACGAGAACGGTACGTGCAGCCGGTACGTCGCTCCCGGTGCCCACAGGGTCGAGACCGGATCCAGGGCCAGGGTTCGGACCCGGAACTCGTTCACCAGGTCGCCGAGCCCCTGCCAGACCATCATCTCCACGAGCGGGTACGAGATGAAGTTGGCGTAGCCCGGGTCCACGTTGGATCGCTTGATGGATGCGAGCGGATGGGGGAAGTCCTGGGTCGGGGTGTAGGGGAAGGTGAACATGAGGTGGAGCGGGATGCCCAGCGCCTCGGCGCAGTGCATGTGTGCGAAGCTGGGCGGGTTCGCGATGATGGCGTCGGCCACGAAGGGGTCCTTGTCGCCCATCATGCGCATGTTCCGGGTGTCGGCCTCGTCGTCGGTCGCGCTGATGCAGGCGCGCCAGAAGCCCTCAAACATTTCGGCCATGGCGGCCCGGCGGCGGCCAATGTCGCCAGCCCGGACCGTCTCCAGGGTCGGGATCATGCCGGGGTTCTTGACCATGAAGGCCATCAGCTCGGACGGGTCGCCGCCGACGGAGAAGAACTCGAGGCCCGAGTCGCGCTCGACAAAGTCGCGAAAGGCCGGATGGGTGGCGATGCGGACCCGGTGGCCGTGCTCCTCCTTGAGAACCTTTCCGATCTTGAGGAATGGCTGGGCGTCGCCGCGGGACCCGATCACCATGATGACGATGTTGAGGCGGAGCCGGGGGCTGGGGCCGCCGTGGCGGGGGGGGGCGTCGTCCTTGGCAGACGAAGAAGAAGATTTGGCGGTTGATGTGGTAGAGGCCCTCGTTACTCTGGTCCGCAGCGGCGGCGGCTTGGACGGAGGAGGGGGAGGCAGCGCGTTCTCGTCCCCATCAGCCGCCCCCCCTCCGGAGGGGCTTGTCTTTTTCACGACAGCACCGAGGGCCTTTGCGAGGTAGCCGGCGTCGCCCCTCTCGGTCAGAGTGATGCGCACCCGGCCGTCCCTCTTGACCCGGCCCTTGGTCTGGTAATTCTCGTTGCCGACTCGGAAGCGGGAGAACTGGTTCGCGTGCTGGCGTCGTCTCAGGCTGTCCCTTGACTCCTTGGCCGCCTCCTTCTGTTTCTTATTCTTGCGGTCCCCTGGGGCGTCGGCCTCGGACTCCCCTGGCTCGCTCTCGCCCTCGCTCTCGCTCTCGCTCTCGCCAGACGATGTCGTGGCCGAGGATGATGTCGTCGACGACGTGGAGTCACGCCAGATGGCTCGGTTGAGAGACGAGGCCCTGGTTACGCCGCGTGGCCGGATGGGGCGCAAGGTGCTGATGCGCCTCCCCCTGCTGCCGCTGCCGGGTCCCCCGAGTCGAGATGGCGCCTCGGTGGCGGCCCGCTGATCGAGGGGCGGACGGGCCGGCGGCGGGGCGGCGGGGATTAGAGTGGACCCGGCGCCGGCTGGGCGGCCGCCGTCTAGGGATCTTCGGGGTGGGGATGACGGACGCGGCGATGGCGACGGTCGGTGCGATGGTGGTGGTGGTGGTTGCGGTGGTGGCTGTGAGGGCATGAAGCCCAGCCCGAGCGACTCGACGTTCTGGGGCACATAGCTCGGGTATGCGACGTGGCCGTCGGCGTCTCTGACGATGCTGGTTGGGTCGCCGCCGGCCAGGGTGGCAGACTCGATGTGCAAGCCGCCCTCTTCCGGTTCCTCATCGCGGGTCCGGCGTGCGGTCGGGTCGGTGGCGGAGGGGATCGTATACGGTATCATGTTGGTCGGTGACGCGTGGGGTGGCTCGTGTCTGGTCGGCGGTCTTGTTCTGGTGGGACTGCTTCTCGGCAGGCCGAGTCGAGGGAGAGACAGACAAGCTGCAGGACAGCGGGAGTGTCCAAACTGGCAAGTCGGGGTCTCGGTCTCTCAGATTTCACGTGGAGAAGGATGAACAGGGAAAAGGGAGACTGGCAGGGGAAATAAGACGGGGAAAACAAGACAAGGAAAATAAGGACGGAGAAAAAAAACTTGCTTGGCAGGAGCGCTGCGGCGCGCAGATAAGATGGGGGATCCAAGGTGGTGCCGGAAAGTCAGATGGAGGTGGACCAACCCCCGGGGACGAGTCAATGACATCACGGCCGCGGCCTAGAGCCAGGGGACTGACGGCCAGATCAACAGGACAGGCCCACCCCCGTCGGCACCTCAGCCCGTCGTGGTCGCCATGTCGCCCTCCTGTCAAATGGTCAGATGCAGCTTGCTTAATGAGCAAATGACGATTCCTTTTTCGATCTGTAATCTCAGGCAGCGTCGTCCTCGAGGCGGGGCAGCGCATCTCAAAATCTGTCAAAATCAGGGCTGAGGCTGGTCTGGGCTAGGACTCGCTTCGCGCCCCTGATACGCGAACTCGTTCTGGCACTCCCGGAGACAGGGGTGATGGGGGTCATCTCGCCACTAGACCCCGCCATTTCCGCAATTCCCAGACAGACCCCATACAGACACTGCTCGATTAATAGGCACTGCTCAATTGACATGCCAGCCTGCGCAGCGGCGCTGATTCGATCTTGCAGCGATTCTGGTCGCCGCCCTGGGAGGATTTAATTTTTGAGGCCTACTGTGGTGCAACGACAAATGGTGGTGGCGTCGGCAGTGGACGACAGGGACCGCCACCATCTCGACAGCACGGCAACACGGTCCCCCATTGATCTGTTCTCACCAAGTGCCGAGATGGCGCAACATGTGACGCTAATTGGTCGACAGGATTGATTGGCTGACATGGTTCATATGCTCGAGCTGGTAGAAACCTACAGGCGGTAGTAACACGAGAAGCAGCAGCAGCACCAGAAACTAATTATATATCCATTGCGGCCGCACTAAATCATGCTCGAGTCCGGTTCATCGGTCAAGGATGCGTGTTGAGTGTGAGTGTGTGAGTAGTGTGTCTGAGTTGGTGTCCGTGTATGCGTGTGCGTGTGCGTGCATCATAAGATTCCCAGATTGGACTGAACCGTCCTCATCTCCCCCCACCGGGCAGCGGCCTCGGCCCCACAATCTGGCGCCGGCTGGCCCCAATCCCCTGCCCTCCCCGGTTCTGGCCGTCCCCGCCCGTGAAGCCGGACCACTGGCTGACATCCCAGCGGCCACCGACGCCGTCGACCGGGCCAGCGGAAGCGCGCTGGGCGGTCTCGCGCTGGGCCTCCTCCCACTCGCGCTGCCGCTGCCGCTCCATCTCCATCTCCCGCTCCAGCAGCGAGCGGGACACGAGCCCGGCAGGCGGGCCGGCCTGGGCCTGGCTCTGGCTCTTTGCCCGCCGCCGGCGATCCTCGCCCTCGCTCCCCCCCCGCTCAGCGGCACCGGCGTCGCCTTCGCGCGGGTAGGTTGGCAGTGGCCGCGCCTCAGCGGGCGGCAGGGGCGGCTTTGGTGGTGGTACCGGGCGGTCTAGTGGCTCTGGGGTGTGCTGGTCCTGGCGCTCTTCTTCGTACCGGGGTTGTGGCCGTGGCCGCGCTGGCGGAGGTGCCGGCCGTGATGTGGATGATAATGATGATGATGATGGTAGAGATGGCGACGACGATGACAAGAATAACTCTGACTGGCGGAACTGCTCCTGTTTCGACAGGGGCGCGCGTACCGCGGCCGGGGACTCGCTGCCGCCGCGGGGGGGGAGGACCGGGGGGGGGGTCGCAATGTTTGCAGAGGCAGAGCTTCTCGGGTTGTTCGAGGAGGCTGCCGACGCAGCCGCGGCCGCGTATGCTTCCGGGTCGGGCAGCGGCCTCGACGAGCCGGCTCCAGTGTGGTGCGTCCTGACCTGGGGCTGCCAGGCCTGGGCCGGGTCTGGGAGCGGGCGCGGGGACTTGGACAGGTTGGGCGATCCGCGCGGGGTGTGCAGGACCTCCCTCTGGTCGCGGCTCCACGAGTCCTGCCGGCTTGGCGGCCGGGCCCGGCTCCTGGACCGAGCCCTCGCCTTGTCCCTGTCCGTCTCCCTCTCTCTGTCCCTGTCCCGTTCCCTGTCGCGTTCCCTGTCCCTGTCCCGCTCCCTGTCCCTGTCTCTCTCCCCGTCCCCGTCCGGGTGGTCGATATCTTGGTCCCTGTCGCCGGCCGGCCGGGCTGCCCTCTCGCGCTCGTATTCGGCCTCGCGCTGGCGGGCCCGCTCGAGTTCTCGCTCGAGCTCCCGCACCCGGGCGGCGTAGTCGCCCTCTGGCCCGTCCCCCGCTCCGCTGGCGCCGGCCCTGGCGCGGCGCCGCTCCTCGGCCAGCCTCGCCTCGGCCGCCTCCTCCTCCCGGCGCCGCTTCTCCTCCGTGATTTTCCACATGCGCTCCTCTTCCTCCCACCGGCGCCGCTCCTCTTCGGCCCGGCGCCGCTCGTCCTCGCGCTGCCGGGTGGTCTCGGCCTCCCACCGGCGCTCCTCCTCTAGCCGGGCCCGCTCCTCTTGTGCTTCCAGGCGGCGTCGCTCCTCCTCGGCGAGCAGGCGCCGCCGCTCCTCCTCCGCCTCCCGTCGCCGCCGCTGCTTCTCGGCCAGGCTCGGGGGCACGTGCGGACCGGCGCTCGTGATCTGGCGGCGGCCGCCGAACGAGATGCCCAGGCTGCCCTGGCTGGCGCCGCCCATGTACCCGTACTGCGCGATGTTCCATGCCGGCGTGGTCGAGGTCTCGTGCTCCTTGCGGCTCCAGCTGCTGACCGGGACCGCGGCCCCGGGCGACGAGGGCGTGGCGGGGCTCTTGGTCGCGCTCCGGGTCGGACTCCACCGGCCGGCGGCCGAGTCGCCGGTGCCGGCGGGGGCGATGGGCGTCGACGTCCGGTAGGATGCCAGCAGCGCGTGGTTCGACCCGCTGCTGGCGCTAGAGATGCCCCGGTTGCGGGTCGACAGGGACGAGGGCGACAGGGGCGATTGCGGCGGCGGGCCGGTGCTGTGGGGGCTCAGCACGCCCGACCGGGGCCGGGCCGGCCCGATCGGGGCGGGGAATCCGGCTGGGTTGGTCTGGTGGGCGGCCCGGCTGAAGGCGCCGAGGCACTGGAGAACCTGGGCCGGGTCCTTCTGCTCGTACAGGTCGACGGTGAGGAACATGTCGTGCTGGTGGAGGTTCAGGGGAGGCTGTTGGCATGCGGCCAAGAATTGCGAGATGTTCTCCATCTGAACAAACGGCATCGAGGACTGCTTGAACCGGACACCCGGCGGCGGGAGCGCGAGGTTGACCAGTCTGAGGATCGAGAGAGAGCAGGATTAGTGCGCACGCGCGGACCATAGGGCGAGGGGGGTGCGCACCTGCAGAGCGCGACGCCATCTCTGAGCGCCTCGAGGAGGTCCCCGCGGGCAAGAGGCTCGGCCAGGACCCCCTCGATCCAGTGGCGGGCTTCGGCGGCGGCAGCGGGCGTGTACTTGTCGAGGCGTAGCCTGCGCAGGTCTTTGTCCAGGGAGGTAACAGAGGCCATTCAGAGAATGCGGTTGGCGGCGCCGCGGTCCGGTGGCGGTGGCGGTCGCTGCGGTCGTTGCGGTCGTTGCGATCGTGGTGGCGGTGGTGGTGAGGGTCGGCGTATCCGATGCGGACGGTGGGGCAGGAGGGAGTATGGATCGATATGGGGATAATTCGCGGCGCAGAAAAAAGGGGGCAAGAGAAGAGCGAGCGAGCTCGGCTAGAAAAGGAAGACTAGACCGGATCCACCCGGCGGTCCTAGGGCATTGGTTGATGGGGCATTTCTTGTTGTTTATGCAAACCGGCAAGCCGGGTCGAGGGTCGTCGAGGTGGTGGCAGTGGTGGTGGTGGTGGTGGGCGTGATGGCGGGAGTGGTGACGTGAGGAGGGGCGGATCGGATGGATGGATCGGATGGATCCGCATTGCCCCATTCCACTGGGTGCCCCCGTCAACCGCGTATGTTGAACACATCATGTGGCTGCCGTGGCTGCCTGCTGCATCACTCGGCTGCAGTCAGGATTGTACTTGACGTCAACCCGGGCACATGGCATTTATTTTCACTTACAACCGCCCCAGTAACCGGTAGGACTTCGATTTCGGTCTTGGAACCGGCTTGGCTGACTGACTGGTAGCATTTGCTCATCATTCTGTCAATCTGCCATCTATCCATTCATCTCTCGCATCTGCCCATCGCTCTGACGATCTGGCATTTATTCATCTCCCGCATTTACCCATCCCGCCGTCGATCTAGTGTACATGGCTGTCGCCCCTCGGCATCGGCCAGCGACGCGGCGACATTGGCTGACGAGATCCAACCAAGCACGTACATTGGTTTCGCACGTACATTTATTTCTCACGCGGTATGTACTGCCACCATCACCTCATTTCCCCCGCTTGGTTGCCCATCGCTTCGCGGCGGCCACCACCTGGATTGCTGCAGGCGTGGATGCGTTTGTCGGCAGAAACGCTCTCCACATCGGCACTCGTGGCTCCTTGACCTCGACGCTGGTGCGCTGCTCCGCCTGCGGGTCCGGGGGTGCTGTTGCTGGGGCTGCTGTTGCTGGTACTGCCATTGCTTGTGCTGAGCCTGCTGCTTGTGCTGGTGCTTGTGCTGGTGCTGCTGGCGCTGCTGGTGCTGGTGCTTCCCGATCGATCGGCCGCGTGCCCGGCCACGCCGGGAGCGCAAACGGATCGCGCCCGTCGAGCTCGCGGAAAAGCGACTCGGCAAGGCCCCTGGCGTCCTCGGGGGCCAGTCCGCCCTCCCACGACACCCACGCGGCGTCCCGCTTTGGGGGCGCCGCGAACGGCGACCTCATCGTGTGGGCCTCATCGTCCGGGTCACGGTCCTTGGGCCCGCTGCGGGACTTGGGAGCCTCCTCCTTCTCGACCAGGCAAGGCTTTCCCCGGCGACGGCAGCGCGCGCAGCATCCCTGCTCCCGCTCAGAGTCCCTGTGCCGGCGCGACTGGCGCGAGCATCGGATCCCCGCGATGCTGCACTGCAGACACGACGTGAGAAACAGCCCGTCCGGCGCCCGTGGCTGCCTCTCCCGCTTCACGGCGTCGACGGCGAGCCGGAACCGGACCCCCAGGCTTAGCGAGCTGTGGTGTATCACCTCCTGCAGCTTCTCCCAGTCGCCGTAGTGGTCCAAGTCGTCGTCGCCGTCGGCCGGGCTCGCGATGGGGATGCCGTCGATGTAGCGCTTGCGGACCTCGTCGTCGGGAGTGCGCACGGTCCGGCGCCGCGCCTTGACGAGGTCGACCATCTCTTGCGCCACGGTGACGGCGAGCGCGCAGCGCTCCTTGAACTCCCCCCGCGGCTCGTGCTTCCCGCGCCTCGAGCCAAAGTCGATGATCCTGATTCCCAGCCGCTTGCTCCTCGCCAGGTGGCCGGCCGAGTGGAGGTAGCGGCGCCGGAACGGGTCCGCGCCGTGGAGCTCCTGATCGATGGTATGGCGGACCAGCTCCCTGGTGGCCTTGGCCGGGACGCCGAACGGGAATCTGACGCCGAGGAGGACGACGGCCCTGCCGTCATCCTCTTCGTCGGACTCGTCGGACTCTTCCCACTGGCGGGGGTCGGTGGCCGGCATGCCGAGCTTCCGGCCGGCCTGCTCGTTCCAGCTTTCGGGCCGGTACTTGTGCGCCATCTCTCCTCTCTTCCTCTGCGAATTTCTCGGCTGCAGATGAGGGGGGGGCGGACAGGCGTGCCGTTTAGTAGGATGATTCGTGGGCAGATTCGAACCTCGTGGCCGCGCAGCGGCCCAGGGAACAAAGGGGTCTGTCGCGACGTCGTGACATCAGAAGAGCCGAGAATAGCGTCGCAGTCGACAAGGGACAGAATATTCGAGAGAGCGCTCGGCCGAGGGCTCCATGCTTCATGGCTCGCTTTTGAGGGCGACGCGGCATCTCTGTCGGCGACTGCTTTGTCCGTGTCGGCGACAAAGAGCCCGGTGTAGCTCATCCCTTGAGGCCGAATCAAAGACGGGAATAAGAGAAGGGCTCTTTGACCGCTCTGGTGATGGGAACAGGGCATGCCCAATGGATAGATTCTATGTGGACAAGTCTCCATCGCCGTCAATCTCGGGTGTGGGCAGTCTTGAAGAGTGGGTGTCTGATTTCTGGATTGGAATCGGAGTGGATCGGTGAATTGTATCTCACTTGGGTTCGGTAGTTAATCTATCAGTCGGTTCTTGGTTCTCGATTATCGTCTCTCGATTCCCAATTCTCAATTCCCGATTCTCGTTTCTCGTTTCATGATTCTCGGTTCCCATTTAGCAGACTCCATGTCCCATACCCATACTCCCTTCCCCCATGATGGTGGGGATGGGGCCCGGCCGCAATCTTGTATGGCTCGCCCGTGACCGACACATAGCGCGCCATAACCTACGGCCAGTCACTGGACAATGTCAAGGTGCTGGCCGGTGTTCTGACGGATGGTCGAGCAGTCGTCGGTGAATCCATCAGTCGACAGAGGGTCAATCAGTTTGCTGTGAACCAACGAGTCAGCAGGGGACCGACCAGTCTGCTCCCAATCTATTAGTTAAAGGTCGATCAATTTGTCGGGGAGGGTTGGTCGGAAGTGAGAATATCAGTCGGGGCAGAATCAATGAATTGGCGGTAGATCGGCCCAGTCAACAGCGCCCGGTCAGGCCTGGTTGGTGGTACTTGGTCGGTTATCCAAGAGAGTTCTCTTGGCCGGAGGTGGCCAGTCAGGTTCAGTTGGCAATCTCTTAGTTGGTAGTTCAGGAGGGAGTTTGTTTAGCCAGAGGCGGCCAGTTAAACTCAGGCAGTGGCCCGAGAGAGAGAGAGAGAGAGAGAGAGAGAGAGAGAGAGAGAGAGAGAGAGAGAGAGAGAGAGAGAGAGAGAGAGAGAG